>CAKAOJ020000330.1:452500-507500 GCA_916701645.2 Sebastolobus alascanus
TCTTCCTCCTCTCTCTTCCTCCTCTCTTCCTCCTCCCCTCTCTTCCTCCTCTCTTCCTCCCCTCTCTTCCTCCTCTCTTCCTCCTCTCTCTTCCTCCTCTCTCTTCCTCCTCTCTCCATCTCCTAGCTGCTCTCCATCTCCATCCCTCTCTACCTCCTCTCTCTTCCTCCTCTCTCTTCCTCCTCTCTCCTCTCTCTTCCTCCTCTCTCTTCCTCCTCTCTTCCTCCTCTCTTCCTCCTCTCTCTTCCTCCTCTCTCTACCTCCTCTCTCTTCCTCCTCTCTCTTCCTCCTCTCTCTTCCTCCTCTCTCTTCTTCCTCTCTCCTCTCTCTTCCTCCTCTCTCTTCCTCCTCTCTCCTCTCTCTTCCTCCTCTCTCTTCCTCCTCTCTCTTCCTCCTCTCTCTTCCTCCTCTCTACCTCTTCTCTCTTCCTCCTCTCTCTTCCTCCTCTCTCTTCCTCCTCTCTCTCTCTCTCCTCTCTCTCTCCATCTCTCCTCCCTCTCTTCCTCCTCTCTCTTCCTCCTCTCTCTTCCTCCTCCTCTCTACCTCCTCTCTCTTCCTCCTCTCTCTACCTCCTCTCTCTTCCTCCTCTCTTCCTCCCCTCTCTTCCTCCTCTCTTCCTCCTCTCTCTTCCTCCCTCTCTCCACCCGTCACTTCCAGCCTCTCCTCCTCCAGTCTTGATCCACTCGGTTCATTCCCTGTGTAAACACCCAGCTTGTATCTCACCTCTAACCTACTCCAGCTCTGCTGTGTGTCTTTAGGCGTTGTTTGTCCATGTCAGCGTTAAGCCGCTTGTCTCAGAGTATATACACTGCCGTCACGTGGAAGCTGCGTCGGGCATATTAAACAGGCCGTGAACCAATAAAGCTGCTCCGTGTGAATTTTAGAAAGCACAATAATCTGCCTGAGCCTCTGGAAGAGATTCACTGTGTGTTTTTGGTTTCTCTGCCACACGTGTTTGCGTCTGCGTCGAGCTAATCTGCCACTTTATTTGTAATGTATGCAGGCTCGGGGTGGTGAGCGATGGTTTCAGGTGTCTGCAGGTTTAATCAAGCTTCATTTACAGGCGGCGTCAATAGAAAAGAGCGTGCTATTGCAACTGGGCTACTTTAGGGATTAACCTGACCAAGTTCAATAGAGGAGTTTTTATGGTCAGTGGTAGCAATTTAAACATGAAATCCAGAAATGTTTTCTAAACAGCATCAAGCACTCGAAGAAGCTGGAGTCACCCACAATACCAACACCCATCACAGACTTTAAAGAGGAACTCCAACTACACTACAAAACACAGATTATGTATAAAAGCTGCTGGCTTGTACAGTATGTGTCTGCTTGGATTTAAAGGTTTGGTTCAAATTCTCTCGCTCCTCCCTGATTGTTGTATAAAAAGCAGAGCACCAGCTATATTATTCGCGTTTGCACGGTAGCACGCGAAAATCCATCTTGTCAGGCTTCAAGTAATGTCCGACAAGTCACACCAAGGACCAATCAGTGAGGAGCTCCTGCAGCTAGGGGCGGGGCTTAGGTGTGTGAGACGACGCGGAGAGGAGACCGTTGGTTCTGAACAACGAGTGATGATCTTCATGACACTCCTCAGTGACTAAACTTAAGTAAATCAAGTGTGTTATTGCTGTATTGTTGAGCTGCAGCTCTAAGTTGCGCTTTATGTTATAGAAAGTAGATTTAAGTTGTTTTTTTCTACAATTCTCCTTTTTTGTTAATAAATTGTATAATTTTGTTTACACCCACCCAGCCACCCTGCAAAAGGAGATACAGCTGACATGACAAACTGATAAAAATGCAGTGATGGAAAAAAAAAAAGCACAACAAGCATAAAAAACAGAAATATCTGCTTTCTAAGAGGGATCATAATTTATGAAACATTTCAGAAGGTGTGATACAATTCAAACATCAACACACGTCTACCTCCACCGACCGGCTGGTTACGTTTCCCTCTCAGGATCACAATCACAGCAGGCAAACACATGTTGTATTCACTACAATATTATCTACATGTACAGTATGTTATTCACATCAGATAATGAGGGGAACAGTCCAATCACTCTCTCTGCCTTCATTTACTTTGTCTAACAGCAACCTTTCCATTCTTCACCTTAACTTTAACTCTACATTGTTCGGTACAAACTGTAAAAACTAAGTTTTGTCTGACTGAGTTAGTTTGTGCAGAATAACACTGAATATTTCTCAGAGTGTAACTACATCTTCAAGTGTCTAAATAACTCAGAATAATCCAAAGCAGAATCCTTTTACTGTGTCTCTCACCTCTGCTATAGGAACACACTTCCGTATTGACTAGAAGACGATGTGACTCTCATCAACACCGAGCCTTAATCCTCACCAGATGATAAACGGCTCAGCGGTGTGGCGAGCAGCTCGGCGAGCAGCAGTGCCGTGTGTGATGTTTTTATGATGTTTCAATTTAACTGATCCCACAGTGGCGAGCAGGATCAATTGAAGACAGTCACCAGCAAAGAGCTTTAGATGGACTTTGATCACAAGAAACCCACGGGCCCCGAGCAGAACCAATCCACTTCATCTGCTGATGCAATGAAATCAAATGCACTGTGTGTGTGTGTGTGTGTGTGTGTGTGTGGCACAGAGCGCACCACAGCACGGACTGGGCATATTGGTTTCTCTGCTCTGATTAAAGGAGTAATATATAATATATATTTACTGTATTACAATCCTGAGATCCATACGGACATGAAACCTGACCTCTGCTTTAACCCACTCTAAGCATTTCTGTAGGATCAGTGAGCTGCTGTAGAGCGACCGGAGAGCGACTCGGCAAACTTCAACATGCCGGGGATCGAACCGCTGACCTCGTGATTACGTCTTTGTGTGATCCGGCCCCCCCGACACCCCGTGTGCAGCTGGGTTATTAAGGCAGCGGGTAGCCGGTGAAGTGATCCCAACTACCGCTGGCTAACACCGTCTTCCTGCTAACACCGTCCAGCTAACACCGTCTTCCAGCTAACGCCGTCCTGCTAACACCGTCTTCCAGCTAACGCCGTCCTGCTAACACCGTCTTCCAGCTAACGCCGTCCTGCTAACACCGTCTTCCTGCTAACACCGTCCAGCTAACGCTGTCCTGCTAACACCGTCTTCCAGCTAACGCCGTCCTGCTAACACCGTCTTCCTGCTAACACCGTCCTGCTAACGCCGTCCTGCTAACACCGTCTTCCTGCTAACACCGTCCTGCTACCGCTGGCTAACACCGTCTTCCTGCTAACACCGTCCAGCTAACGCCGTCCTGCTAACGCCGTCTTCCAGCTAACGCCGTCCTGCTAACACCGTCTTCCTGCTAACACCGTCCTGCTACCGTCCTGCTAACACCGTCTTCCTGCTAACACCGTCCTGCTACCGTCCTGCTAACACCGTCTTCCTGCTAACACCGTCCTGCTACCGTCCTGCTAACGCCGTCTTCCAGCTAACGCCGTCCTGCTAACACCGTCTTCCAGCTAACGCCGTCCTGCTAACACCGTCTTCCAGCTAACGCCGTCCTGCTAACACCGTCTTCCTGCTAACACCGTCCTGCTACCGTCCTGCTAACACCGTCTTCCTGCTAACACCGTCCTGCTACCGTCCTGCTAACACCGTCTTCCTGCTAACACCGTCCTGCTACCGTCCTGCTAACGCCGTCTTCCAGCTAACGCCGTCCTGCTAACACCGTCTTCCTGCTAACACCGTCCTGCTACCGTCCTGCTAACGCCGTCTTCCAGCTAACGCCGTCCTGCTAACACCGTCTTCCAGCTAACGCCGTCCTGCTAACACCGTCTTCCTGCTAACACCGTCCTGCTACCGTCCTGCTAACACCGTCTTCCTGCTAACGCCGTCCTGCTAACGCCGTCCTGCTAACGTCGTCTTCCTGCTAACACCGTCCTGCTACCGTCCTGCTAACGCCGTCTTCCAGCTAACGCCGTCCTGCTAACACCGTCTTCCAGCTAACGCCGTCCTGCTAACACCGTCTTCCTGCTAACACCGTCCTGCTACCGTCCTGCTAACACCGTCTTCCTGCTAACGCCGTCCTGCTAACGCCGTCCTGCTAACGTCGTCTTCCTGCTAACACCGTCCTGCTACCGTCCTGCTAACACCGTCTTCCTGCTAACGCCGTCCAGCTAACGCCGTCCTGCTAACACCGTCTTCCTGCTAACGCCGTCCAGCTAACACCGTCTTCCTGCTAACGCCGTCCAGCTAACGCCGTCCTGCTAACACCGTCTTCCTGCTAACGCCGTCCTGCTAACACCGTCTTCCTGCTAACGCCGTCCTGCTAACACCGTCTTCCTGCTAACACCGTCCTGCTACCGTCCTGCTAACACCGTCTTCCTGCTAACGCCGTCCTGCTAACGCCGTCCTGCTAACGTCGTCTTCCTGCTAACACCGTCCTGCTACCGTCCTGCTAACACCGTCTTCCTGCTAACGCCGTCCAGCTAACGCCGTCCTGCTAACGTCGTCTTCCTGCTAACGCCATCCAGCTAACACCGTCTTCCTGCTAACGCCGTCCAGCTAACGCCGTCCTGCTAACACCGTCTTCCTGCTAACACCGTCCTGCTACCGTCCTGCTAACACCGTCTTCCTGCTAACGCCGTCCAGCTAACGCCGTCCTGCTAACGTCGTCTTCCTGCTAACGCCATCCAGCTAACGCCATCTTCCTGCTAACGCCGTCCAGCTACCGTCCTGCTAACGGCGTCCAGATAACGGCGTCCAGCTAACGCCGTCCTGCTAACGCCGTCCTGCTAACGCCGTCCTGCTGACGTCGTCTTCCTGCTAACGCCGTTCTGCTAACACACGCTAGCTGCTATCAGTCACACCGGAGAAGCGGACGGGCCGCGGCATTTTACTATCTCTGCAACAACCAGCGAGACAGAAATATACAACAGAAAGTACGAAAGTTTGACTCTAAATTGACTCAATTTACAAAAGTGATTCTCTGTAACATACTGTATACTATATAAAGTTACGTTGAACCAATACTGACGTCCAAATCCAGTACTTCAGTATTCGAGTAACGTTACTCCCCAGCTACTAGCTATTCATCTATCTTATGTAATAGAAACCATACACCAGTTTTAGAAGAGTTTATTCAATTTTGTGACTGAATCAAAGAATGTGTTCAAGTTTCAGTAGCGTTAGATTGCTAGATACATATTTTATTGAAGCTAGCTAACGATCTAGCCAGCAGATAAAGTTAGTCCTTGTTTGTAAATTAGCACAGGGGAAAAAAACTATCTCCGATATTTTGAATTTGGGCTGCAGTACCTATTTTAAACACTAGTCGTCAGTGTTACATAGTTCTCCTTTAAAGCAGCCTGAGCATGTTAGGAAAACAGAAGAAGAAGTCTAGGTTTAAAGTGAGAACATGTAACTTTTGAAAGAAAAAAATTAAATATTTTTCCTCACACAAATTAAAGTTGAATTAATTAGCAATAAAATACAACCTTGATTAATTCAATACAAACAGGCTGTGCTCGTACAGCCTTTATTGATCTGGTTTGACCATGTCAGCTTATGGTGGCTGATGTTAACAAACTTCGTAAAAGGCGGAGCTTCGTAAAACACACTTGATTCAGTAAAACCGTCTTGGTTAGTCTTTCCAACAATCACCAACTCTGGTTTGGTCAAAGTAAACCCTTAATTCACCGGGTTAGATGTGAGTATACGCCGGCTCTGTATGTTGTTTCCTCCGCTGACTCTCTCGCTGCCCGTTGAGCAGCAGCTGAGCGGCTCTAGTTCTTCGGATGCAGACCATTAAATTAGTTAAATAAAATGACAAACATCGACCCAAAACACAACCGGCGATGTACTCAGCCAATCGCCGATAGCCGATATCTTCGTCCAATCGCCCAACGCTAAGCTTATACATTTACTGTTGTCGTGTAATTACCACTGGTGGAACTGGTCACTCAGAGTTAAAGTCCGGAGCCTCACTATCAGCCTCTAGGATGCAATGAGTGTTCATTTCCTCACAATATAAAAGTATTGAGCACAATAAAAAACATAGAAACAAATTCCAGAGACTTACAGTAGTAAGCTAACATAACATGTTACGTGCAAAGGTCACGGGGTCAATAACACTAAAAGAACACATTTGCTCGGGGACGTATATGTGAACAACAACTTTCCTATACAGTAAGCTGTTTATTAAATTATTGGATATTTTGCATGCAAAGTCATGCCAGAAACTGGAACTGTAAAGGTATCAAACTTTTGGCACTATAGTTCAACGTGGCTGAATGTGTGTGTGAATGAGTGTTTAGATCAGATGCTGATCAGGTTGGCTCCTTGTACAGCAGCCTCTGATATCAGTGTATGAATGTGTGTGTGAATGGGTGAAAGTCCAATCCATTTACCAATGCATCTTTATCTGTTCACCACGTTTAGTTGTCGGCTGCATTTAGCTGATGACTTATGATACCATGAAGTTCTTTACTTTGGTGATTGTGCTGATTCTTCTTGTGCTGATTAAACGTACGTGTCATGTTGTGCATGTTGTATAATGAGTAGAAATATCAAATGGTTGTAGATCAATAAAGTATTTAAATCAATAAACCAAACACACATGCCTGTGCGTGTTGAATCCCCCCCCCCCGGTGGACGGACACTTGAAGCTGATTCATACGACTGAACATGTAGCTCTGTGTTCGCCAACAGCAGCTCTGTAGGGATGCTCCTTTGGCATCTCCACTGAATCCTGTTCAGTGGAGATGAGAGGGCTAAAATCCTAATTCCATGGCAGATCAGCTACGTAGGGATGAAGTTAATTTGCTCTGCATGCTCAGGGGATGATCCAGGATCCCGTTCACTCTCCTGTTACGGCATATGGTGACTACGGTCGGGTCATCCGCGGGGCTAAATGGGCTCTGTCGACGGGCCGAGCGGGAAAACAAACACACATCCGCTCCCTGGAGTGTGTTTGAAGACGTGCACGTGTACGACAGCGACCCTCCTGTCCTTGTGCTGCTCCCGAGTGTAATTACAGCCCTTAAAGATGAAGGATCGCTCCCTATTAATTAATCAATAGACAACACGCAGGGGGAAAGAGAGGGAAAGCAGAATGCAAGCAGTTGGCACGTTTCCACAACGCAATACATCCATTTATGGGAAGTAAAAATCATTATCTGATGTTCAGCATCCCGAATATCTAAAACATACAAGGAGCCGTCTGTCAGTCACGGACATGATTCACCTAGTTCAGTCTGTGTGTGTGAAAGTAGGTGTAAAGAAATTCTACTATATTACTATTAATTACAGTAGAATATAAAATATTATAATTTGCAGACCTGAGGCCTGAACTACGATGTGAGTTCATCATACCGGAGTATCTTCTCCTTATCTGGCTTCACTAACCCGAACAACAGAGATCACACTAAACGGTCCTACGACGCTGGTTATCAACTCAGTAAGTCAAATCAGGGTTTCTCAGTCTGGGTATGAGCGCGTTCACATGAACGGGGCGGGGCTTACAGCATCTGACCAATCACAGACATGGACAAGTCTACTGTCAGCAGACAGACAGACAGAGCGGCACATATTACAAAGGAAGAGTAAACTATATTAGACAAATACGAAGGAGTTAAACACATAATCCAGACTAAAAGTTACACAGTTGAAGCTGCTAAATATAGGAAGAACAGCTGGTGAAAGAAAAAACTCCCGATGTGTGAATGTTTAAATTAACAGACTTATTAATTTAACGGAACACTCAAAAGTCAGATATAGTCGTCTAAATATAAATACATTTTATATGTGTTAGGGATGAATGGATTACAGTTCATTATGTCTTTTAACAAAGTTGTGGCGTGTTTGACTATTTCAGCCTTCTCTCAGCTGCGTCCCGTCTCCGGCGGTGTGAAACGGACTTGAGAGCAAGTAAAAATATAAATATAAAAACATAATTCAAAGCAGTAAACACCCACAGCATCCAGCAAGCTGTCCTTCCTGCATCTGTCAGTTTAAACTGAGTTGATTTTAGCCTGGATTATGACTTAAACGTCTTGTGTAATATTATCATACGATCACCGCACGAGTTGATCTCTTATCTGGAACATAACCTGCTCCGGAGCAGGTTAGCTGTTCAGCATCAGTTACCATGGCGATCCACCCCGGTAAGAAGTGATCCACCTTCGTAGGACTGAAAACCCTGAAGGGTTAAAACCTGAAGTTACCTCGCTCACCCTAAATCCTGCTTCGTAGTACAGACCTCTGGCTAGACTGAATATGTGAGGCTGTAAAAGCTGAAGACGATAGAAAACAAGTAAGAAGTAAAGCTGTAAAGCACTTTGAGTGGTCAGACGACGAGAAGGTGCTACTGTATATAAATGCAAGTCCATTTAACAACAGCTGCCAGATAATTGTAGAAGAAAGAACAATATTTCCTGCTGACATTAAAAGTAGTTTCATAGAAAAAAGGCTCAGTAATTTCCTAAAACATATTAGTCACTGTTGTTTTAATCGTATGTGACTCAAACAGAAGTAAACGGTGCGTTGGTTCGGAACTATTTTCAGCTGCAGATTATTATACATTTGGTGCTCTAGTGAGAAAGTTCTAGTAGTAGGATGAAAACTCAGAATAAACTGCAGTGGCCATGTTCATCAGCAGCCTTATCCTATCAGTCGAGTCCGGAGTAGATCAGCGTCTTTTCTCTCCACTGCTGCCTGCTGTTGATGTGTTTGAAGAAAAACTGTGGATGAACTTCTTGGACCAAAGGCTTTGATACATGTCAGAGCTTTTAGAGCACGAACTGCTTTCTGTTAATCAAAGAGGATCACCCACTACACACACACACACACACACACACACACACACACACACACACTATGAGTCAAGACATCAATAGCTCTTCAGATACTCTCATTAGACCCTCAATTAGCACCAACTCCTTTGATTCCTGGCATGATGTAGCAGAAGAAGGAGCAGTCATGCACACGCTCACATATGCAGGCTGAGCAAAGTCTACTGAAGTTCATTAACAACAAAAAAGAGCACAAAACAAATTCAAACTAGAAAAAATGATGTAGAAGTTGCTATTTGACAGCGTGCAGGGACACAGAAGGAGTTTAGAGAGCGTGGAGGACGGAGTGCTGAGTGTGATCGATGATCTCAGCCTCCGGAGGAACCGCCTCTTTAGATTTCAGTGAGCAGAAGGTTTAATTTGCTTTCTAGCTTCAAAGCAGCTCGATCTCAGTTTTGGCAGTTTGTATCGCTCGCATGCAAACTCCAGCTGAGAGAAATGTCGCCGGATTTAACCTGCGAGTGAAGCATCACCCTGTTAGACTGCACCTCTGGAACAACTCCAGTGAGCTCAGCTTTGTCTTTTATTGAATAACATACTGTAGACGTAACAGACTTTATTAGTATCTGACAATTCTCTTAACTTTTTAATTTGAAAAAATGAAACCATACCGTAGTTACCTCATCTTTCTCTCTTTTCTACTGCTAAGGCCTCCATCCCATCCCCTTAAAAAACAATGGTAGCTCAAACACAAACGCTCTTTCTGTTAAAAATGAAAAAATACTCAAAGCAGCAGTAGGTAGAAATGGAGCAGCTATGATTAATAAAAGTTATTTTTATAAAACGGTCACTGTGCATGAGACAGGTAATCGGAAAAAAAAATCATGTTCCTCTGTGTCCTCAGGTGGTCGGAGGCACGGCTCTAATCAACTCCACTCATTCTTTCTTTTCCTTTTCCATTAGCAGAAGTAGTGGATAGTACCTGCTACCGGGTACCTGGTACTTTGTTTGGCACCACATTGAGGTTCCCAGCGAGCTGAGCCGATACTAGAATCATCACCAGTGCATCACGGGACATCCTGCACAAACCCGACATTTTTAAAAAGCCAACCTACCACCGATAGCGACCGCAATCTTTTTTATTAACTCGACTCAGATTTTAAAAAATGTCAGCCTGCAAAACTACATGGTACATGTGAGAAGTCTTTGGCTGAATCCAAAAGTCTCCCCTCTGGACTAGCAGACTGGGCCCTTCTGGTAAAATGTGGTAATACCTAACCTAGAAGAAGTTATTCTTCTTGAAATGTTGACCTGCCCAAATCAAAAAATAAAATCTTATGGTGTTTGAGAACTTATATCAGGAAACAGTTTGCCTCAAAAGATAACGGCCAAAACGAATTAGCAAATGTATAGGAGATGGGGAAAAGTCCATGATGTGGTCCAAGTGTGGACATTAGAGAAAGTAAAACTAGACTTTACAGATAAGATAAGATAAGATAAGATAAGATAGAACTTTATTAATCCCGAAGGAAATTCTTGTGCCAGAGATTGCTCAAAAAATACAAAAAATACAACAAATTACAACGAGTTTCAAGTGTATAAAATACAAGTGTATAAAATAAAAAGTAAAAACGTACTATTTCTAGCACCAGTGCCTAGTAGAATGACAATTAAGTAAGTAAGTAGCATTAAGTAAAATGAGTAAATAAGATAAGATAAGTGAAATAGAAAGACGGTACGGTAAGCTAAAAAACAGAAAAGAAGTAATACTGCACATGATGTGGTTTGTCTTCAGTCTGTCTGATTGACTCACTGCTCCTGTCTGTTGCCCCATTACACACATTTTTATCATTCTGAGACTTCAGCAGTTGTTTTGGAGATTACGATGTCATCACGACATCAAAATAAACATCCAAGTTATAAGGAACTGTAGTTTTCAGAGGAAGGCTCACAGTTTTACTCATTTCTACTGTGTGGAAAGACAAAACTCTTTAGTCAAAGTAAGCCCAGCCTCAACATTTCTGATGTTTTTCAGTGATTTTTAAGGTAATATTCTATGCTAACATCAATTTGGCCGAGATATCGTAACATGAGATCAACGTTGTTGATTGTACTGTTTGCATTTTTAAAAAGTTTCATCTTTATATCTTTGCATCTTTTATAATTGTCCAGGACTTCTGTAGAGCCGTATTAAGATTCCAGGTTTTCCTTATTTACAAGGACATGTGACTACACTGTTGTACTCAAGTCCTTTGGGAAAATCTAAACCCAGTCACACACACACGAGGATAAATAAGCTCCTTAAAAGATGCACGCACACACACACACGCACGCACACACACACACACACACACACACACACACACACACACACACTTCAAAGTCTGCTGGCAGCAGGAAAAGCTTCATGTTTTGGCAGCAACAGAGCTGTCATCCATCAATGCTGAAACAAATCCTTCAATCCCTGTCGATACAATATTTATGCAATCCACTGCAGCGCGCACTCATTTATTTACATTGCTGATATATCAGTGTGTTTTTTTCCTTCTTCTTCTTCATCTGAAGCAGGTTGATAGATGGCTGGATGGGTGAAAGGAGGTGATTTGGTGATTTAAGGCCCAATTCTGGGCGCTAAAATTGGTTCCTGCCAGAGTAATACATCAAAGGGAATTAAAAGGTGATTGTGGTGTGTGTGTGTGTGTGTGTGTGTGTGTGTGTGTGTGGCAATGAAAAGAGAGGGGAAATGGGTTGGTTTGATGGTGCCATGGTAACACACACTCACACACACACACACACACACACACACAGCAGATGGATTAGGATGTGGACAGACGAAGGAATTGGAAGAAAAGAGCGGATGAGATGGAGGGACGGCCTCAAACACTCATTGACCTCAGCCTGATTCAGGTTGCCCCAGCAAACACACACACACACACACACACACACACACACACACACACACACACACACACTTCCATGTCCATGCGCCCTGGGTTTTTTGAGCCCTAATCGGTGAGTGATGGGCCACTTGTCTCGTCATCGTGGCTGTCATGTCAGACACGGAGGATAAATGATATCCAGGAGAGGAGGCCAGTTTGGCTCAGACGGGGGGGGGGGGGCGAGAAGACTCACTCTGAAGCCTCCCGTTCTCCGTACACTACCATAACAAAGGGACATTCACATCTCACAAGCTAAAAGAATAACCAGGTAAAATATACAGACATGGCGATGTTCATTCCACAACACAGTGCAGTAATGAGCTATGGACGACTCTCAGTCTGCAGGTCTACATTAACAGTCTGCACCAGTTCACTGTAAAGCTCAGTCTGCAGGTCTACATTAACAACCTGCACCAGTTCACTGTAAAGCTCAGTCTGCAGGTCTACATTAACAACCTGCACCAGTTCACTGTAAAGCTCAGTCTGCAGGTCCACATTAACAACCTGCACCAGTTCACTGTAAAGCTCAGTCTGCAGGTCTACATTAACAACCTGCACCAGTTCACTGTAAAGCTCAGTCTGTAGGTCTACATTAACAGCCTGCACCAGTTCACTGTAAAGCTCAGTCTGCAGGTCTACATTAACAACCTGCACCAGTTCACTGTAAAGCTCAGTCTGCAGGTCTACGTTAACAGTCTGCACCAGTTCACTGTAAAGCTCAGTCTGCAGGTCTACGTTAACAGTCTGCACCAGTTCACTGTAAAGCTCAGTCTGCAGGTCTACATTAACAACCTGCACCAGTTCACTGTAAAGCTCAGTCTGCAGGTCTACGTTAACAACCTGCACCAGTTCACTGTAAAGCTCAGTCTGCAGGTCTACATTAACAACCTGCACCAGTTCACTGTAAAGCTCAGTCTGCAGGTCTACATTAACAACCTGCACCAGTTCACTGTAAAGCTCAGTCTGCAGGTCTACATTAACAGTCTGCACCAGTTCACTGTAAAGCTCAGTCTGCAGGTCTACATTAACAACCTGCACCAGTTCACTGTAAAGCTCAGTCTGCAGGTCTACATTAACAGCCTGCACCAGTTCACTGTAAAGCTCAGTCTGCAGGTCTACATCAACAACCTGCACCAGTTCACTGTAAAGCTCAGTCTGCAGGTCTACATCAACAACCTGCACCAGTTCACTGTAAAGCTCAGTCTGCAGGTCTACATCAACAACCTGCACCAGTTCACTGTAAAGCTCAGTCTGCAGGTCTACATTAACAGCCTGCACCAGTTCACTGTAAAGCTCAGTCTGCAGGTCTACATTAACAACCTGCACCAGTTCACTGTAAAGCTCAGTCTGCAGGTCTACATTAACAACCTGCACCAGTTCACTGTAAAGCTCAGTCTGCAGGTCTACATTAACAACCTGCACCAGTTCACTGTAAAGCTCAGTCTGCAGGTCTACATTAACAACCTGCACCAGTTCACTGTAAAGCTCAGTCTGTAGGTCTACATTAACAGCCTGCACCAGTTCACTGTAAAGCTCAGTCTGCAGGTCTACATTAACAACCTGCACCAGTTCACTGTAAAGCTCAGTCTGCAGGTCTACGTTAACAGTCTGCACCAGTTCACTGTAAAGCTCAGTCTGCAGGTCTACGTTAACAGACCTGCACCAGTTCACTGTAAAGCTCAGTCTGCAGGTCTACATTAACAACCTGCACCAGTTCACTGTAAAGCTCAGTCTGCAGGTCTACGTTAACAACCTGCACCAGTTCACTGTAAAGCTCAGTCTGCAGGTCTACGTTAACAACCTGCACCAGTTCACTGTAAAGCTCAGTCTGCAGGTCTACGTTAACAACCTGCACCAGTTCACTGTAAAGCTCAGTCTGCAGGTCTACATTAACAACCTGCACCAGTTCACTGTAAAGCTCAGTCTGCAGGTCTACATTAACAACCTGCACCAGTTCACTGTAAAGCTCAGTCTGCAGGTCTACATTAACAACCTGCACCAGTTCACTGTAAAGCTCAGTCTGCAGGTCTACATTAACAACCTGCACCAGTTCACTGTAAAGCTCAGTCTGCAGGTCTACATTAACAACCTGCACCAGTTCACTGTAAAGCTCAGTCTGCAGGTCTACATTAACAGCCTGCACCAGTTCACTGTAAAGCTCAGTCTGCAGGTCTACATTAACAGCCTGCACCAGTTCACTGTAAAGCTCAGTCTGCAGGTCTACATTAACAGCCTGCACCAGTTCACTGTAAAGCTCAGTCTGCAGGTCTACATTAACAGCCTGCACCAGTTCACTGTAAAGCTCAGTCTGCAGGTCTACATTAACAGTCTGCACCAGTTCACTGTAAAGCTCAGTCTGCAGGTCTACATTAACAGCCTGCACCAGTTCACTGTAAAGCTCAGTCTGTAGGTCTACATTAACAGCCTGCACCAGTTCACTGTAAAGCTCAGTCTGCAGGTCTACATTAACAACCTGCACCAGTTCACTGTAAAGCTCAGTCTGCAGGTCTACATTAACAACCTGCACCAGTTCACTGTAAAGCTCAGTCTGCAGGTCTACGTTAACAGTCTGCACCAGTTCACTGTAAAGCTCAGTCTGCAGGTCTACATTAACAGTCTGCACCAGTTCACTGTAAAGCTCAGTCTGTCTCCCACAAATTACGTTTATGCTATTTATGTGCAGCAGCAAATACATTTAGAGAGAAACACGATGTCGCCGATTACGTTTTTCATCAACATAATGAGAAACATTTTCACTGAGTGTATCAGTAAAATATTCACCGGCAGCATATTTCATTTAGTTTTCTACAATATCTGCTTTTGCAACACAACGACGCCTCGTTGCAGCTAGAGCATTACTAATCTTTATTAGTATCTATAGTATATATTATATTTAGGCTCTCACAGCACAGTTTACGGTTTGGGAAAGATTGAAAAGATGTTTCCCTGAAGATGTAATCGGAACGGGAGGAAAGGCCTATCGGGGACAATCAATATCCAGCAAAATCCATGACCAATTTCAACTGGACTCGGAAAGTCTGATGAAGCTCAACTACTCCGACTTCAAAATCCAAGATGGCTGCTCCGTGCATCAACAGTAAAAAGCTGTAGTAATATGCTGTTTATAGTAATATACTGTTTATTAGCACTTCTGTCCTATTTGTGTCTCATTAGATCAGTCGTACACACAGTTCTGTCCAGCTTCTATCTGTGGACATGTTGCTACGGTGTTATTGTGTTGTTATCGACTGGCTGACAGTGGCCGGAGCAAACCCCATTAAGTTTTCTGACTTGTTTTACTGGAACGCAGTCAACTCCACGTCATTCCCATCTCCGACTTCTGATTTCTGAGGTAAATGGAGCATCGATATGTTGCTCTGGACCAAAGCTTTCTAATGAATGGTTCACCTCCTTGGGAGCATTGGTATGTATGTGAGATATCTTGTGTTTTTAAGTTGTTGGACTGGAGGTGGCGCTGGAGAAAAGCTTCTTTTTTTTTTGCTATTTGATTACAGAGCACAGACAGACAGACACACAGACAGACAGAGAGAGAGAGAGAGACAGACAGACAGACAGACAGACAGACAGACAGAGAGAGAGAGAGAGAGACAGACCCATATCAGGAGAAACACTGGCCCGTTTTTGACAAAGCTTTCCTGACTTTGCACTCCCGATTCCTCGTCACACTTAACTTAAGTGCCTCCTGCTCTGAAAGCTAACAAAAGAATAAAACATGCAGTTATCGATTCCCTCTCAGGGAATACACTTGATCTTATCTTAAATCCCGTATCTGTGTTTCCCAGGCCTTCCCCGCAGACCCACAGAGATATTTCTAAACCAAAGCCGGGCTGATGTTCTGTTTCTGAGAGGAGATATTCTCTTCAGATCGTACCGGGATCCCCAGCGGTCACGGTGGAAGTTTCTCTTCCTAGCCTGTGAGAGTGATGTGTTATTTCAAAGTACTACACACAGCACTTTTCTGCCTTAAGGGGACATGGCAGGGAGTATGATTTTCACGTTGTTGCTAAAACCCTGGACAGTTAGGTAGGATCAGTAAGACCATGCAGGGATCAGAAGCTTCACACGGGCCTCAAACTCCAGCTCTCCGGATCTGTCGGCTCTCTGACTCTGAATGATAAAATAGCACCTATTCTGACTGAAACTGTTTTTTCCAGTCAAAGTAAAGAATATTATAGAGTTCACTTTAAAACACAGAACACCTGAAACTACTCTCACAACAACTGAGTTATTTTAATAACACTATACATACAATGCAAAATGCATATTTGTCATTTATAACAAACTTAATGTGTGAATATAAATGTAAATTATTTGGTCAAATATATATATATACTGATTGGGCCTTTAACCTGCACTAGGCAGGATATGTTTTGCATCATTGGGCAAAAATCCCATAATAACCTTTTAGCATATTATTCAAGTGTTCTCAGAGAAAACTAGACTTCTGCTCTTCCTCATGGCTCTGTTTTCAGACTTTAGGAAATCTATGTCTTCGTTAGTGACGTTTCTAGCACAAGCTCTTCTTCAGACTTAAATCATTAAGTCTAGAGAGCTTGTAGCTGTAGCTGAGCTACAGTGAGCAGAACTTCTTCTACCGGTCCAGAACCGGCCTACTACGCTTTTAGATGTACGCGGCCACCTCACATTGATTGTTTTACTGATGAGAGGAAATTAAAAATAATGACATGGCTTGTTAACTCCGCCTAAATGCATTTATTTGGTCTCATTTATAAAGTATTCAACATGTGTTTATGATTTCAATAACATGCATAGGACGAGGTTGTGATTTATCAAACATATCTCTCTTCGTGGCTGGTTTACCTCTTCAAGATAATATGAGATGATGTGTAAAGTGGGTCCCCAGAAAACGTTTAGAAAACCTGGTTAAAACTGGTGTTACAGCATTCTATACATGTCTCGACAAAGACCAAAACCAACAGCGTAGTCCATCTCTCAGTTCTGTCTGACATCCCGACCCTGTCTGTGGCTCGCAGCTCAAAGTCCGCTGCTTCCAACTAAAGACGTAAATCTAAAACACAATTCTTGTTTCTTTTCTCAGTCATTTCCTTAAACAGCTGGTCACTGGAAATAGTGCATTTGTTGCGGACTATATTGGATTAATACACTTTGGCGTCACAAGCATGTTGAACTTTGTCACAAAAAAAAAAAAGATTTACTTTGAATACAGTGAACTCCCTTTTTTTTTTCTACCAGCAGCTGGAAAATTCCTCAAAGTTATCCACAATCAGTTTCTCAATCGATTTGAGATGAGAAATAGACCATTTATTTGTTCTCATTTTTACTGTATAAATCTACAACGACTACTGTGGGAAGTTGAAACGTTTCAAAATGGACAAAGTGTGTGTTAGTAATAAAAACACTGGATTTCTATTCCCGTCTATGTGAGTGCTACATCTTGAGTTTTACCTCTGTTCTGTGGGGACGGGAACACTTTCCATTTCCATCTATATAGTGCAACCTGTCCGCTGTCATCAAGGCCTTGTAGAGGATGAACAATGGTGACTAAGTGGCTCTGCAACAAGCCCATCCATCCCCCCCGCTGAGGGAAATGTAGTTTCACTGGAGCTGCACCTCTGCTGATCTCTGTCATATCTCCCAACTAAGAAGCACAGAGAGCGCTCTGCATGGCTGCAGACACATTAAGGTGTATGATTCATGCATATGTACACGCACACACACACGTTACCCAATCATTACGACACGTGTACTGCTTGTGCTACCACTACATTACCAATCACACTACACTTGTACTGCACAGTCTGTGTTTGTTAAGGTTTGACAATTATTCAAGGTGCATATTATACAATCAGTAATTTATATACCGGCTTCTTCCATAAGGGAGGGACTATGTTTACGTGCACACTCATATTCGACTATTATTCCCAATGTGACAATATTCAGAATGTGATGAGGATCATGTAAACAGATGCATGGCCAAAAGAAAAGAAGGAGAAACACACCTACTTTTAAACATGATGAAAGACTATCAGGATATCAACAGGTTTTTTTGATCTGCACAAATATCTCAACGCCGACCTTTTCAAGAAGATGGCTGAAGGAAAGAAAGAGGGAAGCTGAGTTTGCACGGTCCAACAACAAGACATATTTTAGACGCAAAGAAGCCAAATGGCACAAGCAGCTCCTGACGTTCCACTTTTCCATATTTTGACGTGATAAACGACATCGACCAGTCAAACACAGACGAGAATGGCGTAGACGTGGGATTCAGCGTCCGCGGTGATGAGGACGCTCCTCTTCCTCCTGAGCTCCTCAAATGGACCAGAGGATGATGAGGATATTTGATTTTGGGTATAAGAATAATGTATAATCTTCATATTTTATATTGTCTTTTATATGCATGGTCGGATGCTGTGTATTGTATATATATATATATATATATATATATATATATATATATTGCATATTGTATTACATGTGCACATTGTATATTATAAATAATAATATGCGAATATACGAAAAGTTAACAACTACTCAATATGATTAAGATAAATATATAAGTAATGAATTTGTATTTTGATTAAGATACATTATAAGTAATGAATTGGTATTCTGTATTGATAATTAATTTATAATTTGATAAGGATAATTATATCAGTAATTACTTTTTATTTCTGTATGGCAGAGATAAAAGGTAGTAATTATAGTTAAATTAAATTAATTAGAGTACTGTATATGTTTAGATCAATAATGAAACTGGTTAATTATCAATGAACGACCTATGGAGACGTGGTGGGATTAAATAAGTTTGTACTTCTTCTCACTCCTTTTTGAATATGTAAACCGAGGCATCAAGTGTTTGATCATTTCTGTTACTTATGCTTTTCATTGTATGTAAATACTACTTTTTTCTGGTTGTCCACTTGTTTGTATGATCATTCTCTATTTTTTTTATTTCTTTTTTTTTTATTTTACATGTTTGAAATAAATTTTGAAATGAATGAAATGGTGAGAATAAGGATGAAGACAGGTAGGTAGCTGACTTATTTAGCTAAATGGGTTGTTTGTGTCAGCATGACGTACGTCATGGAGACGTTGTATGTTAATCACAGTCTGCACGGCTGCATGTAAACGGGAATATTAGTGGAATATTCATGATCATTAGCCATGTAAACAGTTTAGTAGGAATATTGACTTTTTTTGGAATAAGGGCAAAAAACTGAATATTTGGTGCATGTAAACAGTCTTAGGACAACATAGGACTGTATTTATACATTAATGGATTGTGGGAATCCATAATCAAATACAATTTAGCGGTAACCAATGTTACTTTGGGGCGGCTCTCTGTCCTCTGCCTGATGCACACAAACATATCATTAAATCCATCAAAGATTTCAAATTTAGAAAATTAAGCAAAGCAAATTATTTAAATTTCTGTTTCTGTGAATTTCCATTTTTCCAGGAGCTCAAGTGCATCAGTAATAAAGAAGATAAAATCCAGAGCCAGGTCTGCTTAGCATTATCTACAGAGACAAAGTGCTCAGTCTGTACCTACAGACAGTGATGCCTCAGTATATAACAACCTGAATGAACTATTATATCCATTACGAGATTATCAAAAAGCAAATCTAATCCTGCTTACGTTAAATTGTCAAAGCTGTCGGTGTGAGAGAATCTTCCTAACAACTACAGAGCTATTAGTTATTTAGTATAAGTTGCAGTGCTGAAATATGAAGATAAAAATAAAAAAAACCTCTTGGTAAAATGGTCAGCCATGTTTCTGATGATACATCAACAGGATGATACGTTTGCATTAAGTTTGTCTTAGTTATCGATTTGCTTTTTACGGGAGCTCTGAAAGACAAGCAGGAACATTTTTCTTTCTGTTGAAGTCTGATCTAAATTATTTTCTCTCCTGTGTTTATGACTTAAGACCAGGTGGAAAAAAAAAAAATTTTGCCAGGATAATCTGTCTAAATTCCTGTTTTTTTTGTCTGAAAAACAGGTAGAAAAAAAAATTTGGGCTGATTTTTCCAAGGTACATATCGACCGTTTACACGGCATTGCGTTGCTAGGCAACAGCTTGTGTCCATGTTTACTTCCTGTCAGTTTATGTCATTCACACTAACAGGAAATAAACTGGGACGCATCTGGAAGGTTTACTTTACATCTGTGAAATGGTCTAACGTTATATTGTCTCTTAGCAAGTTATGTAACATTACTGTCACGTCTTTCGTTTGGCTAGAAATGTATTTTAATCAGCACTAATCTGCCGTTAGCATTAGCTCTACTGACTGTTAGCCGTTAGCTAGAAGTGAAAAACATGTTGTTCATGACTGACCAACAGATACAACCCAAAGTTAAGTCGACTAGCTAACGGTAGTTTACTGTAACGTTAGTTTGTATTGTGTTTTGTCACATTGTTTGAGGAAACTAACGCTATGACGTTCAGTTACTGGACGTCATCGTCGCTAATGCTAACGTAGCTCCTCTGGGATTGAAGCTGTTATTTGTGTAATTTGGATAATCTAACCTGTGACAACACATTAGTTAAGGTTGTAAGAACTATGACTATTGGTAGTTGTTGTTGATTTTGTTCAAATATGCCGATTTGTAATTTTATGGGTTATTGTTGTTTGAGCGATTAAGCTAAAAAGATTAAGATAATTTTAATCTTCCATTAAAATCAAAGAGGCAAAGAAAAAAAAGGAACTTAAAAAAATCAGCCTAAAAAAAAAACAATCCACCTGTTTTAAGTCATAAACACAGGAGAGAAAATAATTTAGATTCAGATCGTTCAGATCAGACTCACCAGAAAGAAAGTTTTTTCTTGCTTGCTCTTTCAGGGCTTCCGTAGACTTTAGCTAAATGTGCTCGATACGAAATCCAGAGCATTTCTATTGTCTCCACACGGCTCTCAACATGGCCACCACTAAGCCGGCGGCTTGCAGCTAAAGGTGCTAACAGCTAACGGTGCTAACAGCTAACGGTGCTAACAGCTAACGGTGCTAACAGCTAACGGTGCTAACAGCGCAGTGAAACAGTGTTAACCTCATTTGAAGAAGGCCTACGTCCTGGTGACTGTATTTTAGACGTATCATGAAGGTCACAGCTCAGAGTGAATGAAGAGGTGTTCTACAGCAGGCTGAACTACACACAGATACACACCTTGTGTGTTTACAGGATGTAACACACCGCTCCTCGCTCCTCGCTACCGCAGCGTTGTCACGGCCTCGTCAGATGATGTACGACAAGTCTTGGAAATCTTTAGCCGAGATGATCTGGGCCAAATGAATTAATAATTCATGTTTGATGGAGTCTTTTTAATATTTCAGGCATAATTAATAAGCAGGGGCATCGCTTCCCCTCAGCGGAGGAAATCACACTCAACGTCAACAGCAGATAAATGAGACGGAGCGTCCTGCACACACACACACACACACACACACACACACACACACACACACACACAGGGCGTAGCCTGGCTTACCATTAGTCAAAGCGTGAGGAATGAGCGTACACAGTCACACACACAGGAGTTTGTGAGTGATGCTCGGCGGTGAGGATGTGAGTAAGAAGAGACGGGGGGGAGGAGCGGACATCTAAGTCCCTATTAAGTTCAAATCCGACTCAGCTCATAGGAAATTAATTCACAAACGGGAGACTCTCACTCCCAACAGCCTACACAGCAGCACTGGATCTTCTCGGGTCGACATGCTCACACGCAGCGCTGGGGGGGGGGAGTGGGGGGGGGCGTTAGATAAAGTACAACACACACAGGCAGAGTCCCTCGAGCACATCGCTGTGTGGTGGTCGGATATTATCGCCGAATAGTGATGACAAATGATCCCGGAGAATACACCGCCTGCTCTAAGTAAACCATAATCAGTGTCAGAAACGCCGGCCTTTTTCTGCTCATCCATCCAGCTCAGGGAGGGGGGGGGGCAGGGGGGGGGGGAGGGGGGGGGGGGCAGGAGGCTGAACTAGTTGAGCATCCGACTGGCTTGATTGCACCTTCCTCCTCCTCCAGCCACAGGGATGTACGACGGGTCAGCGATGGAGGTCAGCAGAGGTGGAAAAGAGGAAAAGAAGCACCAAACAGAAAATGATCCAGTACGAATGGAGCAACAGTTGAGTCGGGTTGAAGACTCTCTCTCTCTCTCCCCCCCCCCCTCCACCATCAGTATCACGGTTCTATCAGAGTTCAGACAGTGTAACAGGGGGGGGGGGTTCAGTTATCGTCATCGACCCAAAACGGGTTCTACACCAAATCAGTTATCTAGACTGACCCCTTTCTGCAGCAGCTTCTTTTTGGGCCTATTTTCACCTGATTTTCCAAACAGTAGCTCTATTTAATGCTTATAACTTCTCATGTATACAACACAGAAACCACAGCTAATGGCTGCAATTGCAGAAGACACTATTGTGTGTATTAAGTAAGGGATAATGTACAGCTAGCGGGTCATTGTAGTGAAAGAATCCCCTTCAGGGCGATGCAGCATCACCCTGAAGGGGATTCTTTCACTACAATGACCCGCTAGCTGTACATTATCCCGCTTATTACACGGCTACTTACTGAAGAAATCAATATTTTGACGCAAAAACGGTCCGCCAGAGTCCGACATCAGAGCTGCGCCCATAGCAACGGTCTGTTCTACATAGCAATGGTCTGTTATACATAGCAACGGTCTGTTATACATAGCAACGGTCTGTTCTACATAGCAACGGTCTGTTATACATAGCAACGGTCTGCTATACATAGCAACGGTCTGCTATACATAGCAACGGTCTGTTCTACATAGCAACGGTCTGTTATACATAGCAACGGTCTGCTATACATAGCAACGGTCTGCTATACATAGCAACGGCCTGCTATACATAGCAACGGTCTGTTCTACATAGCAACGGTCTGTTCTACATAGCAACGGTCTGTTATACATAGCAACGGTCTGCTATACATAGCAACGGTCTGTTCTACATAGCAACGGTCTGTTCTACATAGCAACGGTCTGTTATACATAGCAACGGTCTGTTCTACATAGCAACGGTCTGTTATACATAGCAACGGTCTGTTCTACATAGCAACGGTCTGTTATACATAGCAACGGTCTGTTCTACATAGCAACGGTCTGTTCTACATAGCAACGGTCTGTTATACATAGCAACGGTCTGTTATACATAGCAACGGTCTGTTATACATAGCAACGGTCTGTTCTACATAGCAACGGTCTGTTATACATAGCAACGGTCTGTTCTACATAGCAACGGTCTGTTATACATAGCAACGGTCTGCTATACAGAAATAACAGACCGCAGAACGCCGTGATTGACCAATCAGAATCGAGTATTCAACACAGCCGTGTAATAACATAAATTACTTTTTTACATGACCTTGAATGAGCATAAAAACACCCATAAAAAAGTAATATAAAATCACACTTAATTATTTTTGTTTTACATCAAACATACTAAAATTTGAATTCTAAAACTCTTTACATTTTACAGTTCCTGGTTCCCACATTTTGGGTCCATCAGTGTACCAAATTTCAGGTTGATATGTAAAAGTACTCATTCGCTCTCTTGCTCAGACTCACTCCCAGAAATCTCCTCCAAGAGCTCCAACCAGAAACACCTGACGGGGTTTCTGATGAATGAGAAGAGTTCACCGACCCTCCGAACAGGATTTTCTATGTTCAGTATGTATGATCCATCAGTGAGTGTAAACATGACGTTGTATTGGTTGCACCACTAACTCTCCTCCTGATTCCTTCTCTCTCCGAACAGCAGAGTACGATGCAGCAGTATAGAGAGCTGGCAGAAGCTGCCAGTCTCCACATCAATGGCCTCATTTGTTCACACTAATTATACTAATGTGTGAAAATTAATGTGGTAATGATTTATTGATGCTAAAATCCCAACACCTTTAGCTGTGGGGATCAAATTAGCAGCCAACATTTCCACCAAATCACATTTCATGTTCCTCTGGACTTAACAACAACACAAACACCTGGTAAATACAACATCCTCACGTGGTGTTGGTCGGACTTTTTAATATATATATCTATAATATAGATATATATATATCTTTACGAGTTGACTGAAGTGTCTGAATGAAGTGTTCGATGAGTGAGTGGATCAGGATGAACTCTGGGATACTGAGCGCAGCGATCGATACGACATTAACACACGAACGAGCACGGTTTATGTGCCGTGTCATTTCTAAAAAAATGTTTATCTCAAATGACTAGAAAGAAAGAAAATGTAAAGAAATAATAGACAACAGTTACATAATACAACGGAGTATCTGGGCCACATTTAGGGGGAAAAAAATCAGAGATTTCGAGAATGAAGTCATAATATTACGAGAAAAAAGTAGTAATTTAATGAGAATAAAGTCATACTATTTCAAGAAAAAAAAGTTGTAATATAACGAGAATAAAGTCATAAATTTATGAGAAGAAAGTTGTGATATTACGAAAATAAAGTCATAAATTTATGAGAAAAAAAGTCAATAAGAATACTTCTTCATTAAAACATGGTGATCTCGCTCAGTCTGTGGCTGAGCTGTGAGCAGGAACACCAACCAGGTGGGATTTAAGCAGCTTGTGTCTCCCTTGATGTAATAAAATAAATATATATATATATTTTTAAATTCGAGCCAGCTCTCTCTCTCTCTCTCTCTCTCACTGTGTCTCTCTCTCTCTCTCTCTCTCACTGTGTCTCTCTCTCTCTGATGCTGTAGCTGAGTGATGATGTCAACAGCAAAGATCTCATTGCCAGAAGCCCGGCAGCTCAATGTGACCTACATGCTTTATCTACACAAGACGCCTTTTACTCACCTCTCCCTCTCCCTCTCTCTCTCCCTCTCTCTCTCCCTCTCTCTCTCTCTCTCCCTCTCTCTCTTCCTCTGTTTCCCTCTCTCTCCCTCTCTCTCTCCCTCTCTCCCTCTCTCCCTCTCTCTGTCTCTCTCTCTCTCTCTCTCTCTCTCTCTCTCTCTCTCTCTCTCCCTCTCTCTCTCTCTCTCTCTCTCTGTCTCTCTCTCTCTCTTCCTCTGTTTCCCTCTCTCTCTCTCTCCCTCTCTCTCTCTCTCTCTCTCTCTCTCTCTCTCTCTCTCTGTCTCTCTCTCTCTCTTCCTCTGTTTCCCTCTCTCTCTCTCTCCCTCTCTCTCTCTCTCTCTCTCTCTCTCTCTCTCTCTCTCTCTCTCCCTCTCTCTCTCTCTCTCTCTCTCTCTCTCTCTCTCTCTCTCTCTCTCTCTCTCTCTCTCTCTCTCTCTCTCTCTCCCTCTCTCTCTGTGTGTCCCTCTCTCCAATAAGAGGTCGTGGCATGAAACGAAGAGATTACTCAAACAGGACAAAGTCATATTCAATTACAGCGCTGTGATATTGGCTGTACAGTAAATTGAACTGTTATGTGTCCGGGCTTCAGTGGCAGATGTGTGCAGCGCCCCGTTTGAGTGGAGTGTGCTGTCAGCAGCGCCGGGTCATTCCATTACAGCTGCAGACGGGGGGGGGGAGGCCGTCGCAGAATACTTATTAAACCACACACACACACACACACACACACACACACACACACACACACACACACACACAGTCAAGAGCTGGAGGACAGTGATAGAAAAAGAAAATGCAGCACAGATATTTATCTAACAATCTCTACCGACCACATGTTCCTTTTACATTATGTCCCCCTTTAATTAATGTGAATCCTCATTATAAAGTGACTCAAAGAGTTATTAATGGAGGAGGAGGATGTATTGATTAGTCTACACAGAATACGTTTAGCACTACGTCTAACAAAGAGTGACTTTAATTAAATTTACTTTACCAAAAGGGTACCAAAGTACCAAGAGTAAAATACTTTTACTTGTAATTTAGTTCTTTTCACAGTAGTAACCTGTTAATAACCCTGTGATCTAAAGGCTTTAATAGAGCCTCCATTAATTAATCCATAATCCATAAATAATAAAAACTATTAAACCACTAAAACTGTGGGAGTTTTATCCAGTAATTCATTTTGATTTAATAAAGATTCCCACCCTTCTTCTCCACCAGGAGATCATGTATCTGGTCGTGTGTGTGTGCATCTCTGTGTCTGTCTCCCATACTGCTGGAGCCATCAGTCTAATATACGGGGGGGTTTATCCATAACAATAAATCACAAACCACAGTGGGCCTATATACACCATGAAGTCTGTCCTTGCAGATGTTAAAGTAACATTTATTAAATAATTATTAACGTTAATAAAACAATTCCGGACCCTGAATTTAACGTTTTTAATGTGTTGGTCTTTAACTGAGGTGTGGTCAGGTGCTCTGCTGGTTGTTATCTTGAGGCAGCAGAGAGCTGCACCATTAACCAACAGAAACCTGCTCTAAAGTCTGCTGCAGTATTTTCCTGTAATTTAAAGGTTCATTATTCAGAGAGTAAGATGAGTCTACAGGTTCACAACATGAGTACACTCTGCAGCTCCTCCTCCTCAGTTAAACACAGTGTCGTGCAGCGTACAGCCTGCGTGTAATGCATCTCCGGAAGATTCTGCTCAGCCGGTCCGAGCCCCCCCTTGGTTTGCATCGGAAAGCAACACAGTTTTCATTATTTATCAATACATGTTTATCATATTTAGTCTACTGCTGATTATCATATAATGAATTTGAGTTATCGGTGCATTTGCTCACACACCAGCAGATCTGTTTCCTCAGCAGAAAACTGCTTCTCCAGTTTGCAGAATCCACCTTTGAAATAACAATGTGTACAGTGCACCTGGCTTTTAAAGGGAGTGGGAGATGACTGTGGTTTAATTCATGTTACGCCCAAAACACACCTATGATTAATTAAGAGACTAATTACAACCCCTTTGCCTCTTGCGCCCTACTTTGCACCCAGATTATTATTATTATAATCTCTAAAAGAGACATCGGACCCAGCATTTAAGAGACCCTAACTAGAGTTTACCCAGATCATCCAGATCACCCCGTGTCATTCATTCATTCATTAGACCTTTGTATTCCTTTGGGAATATCGGCCATTGATGAATAGTTTCCACCCTTGTCTGTCTTAAAGTCATAAATTTAAGAGAAAAAGTCGTAATGTTACGAGAATAAAGTCATAACTTTACGAGAAAAAAATCGTAATATTACGAGAACAAAGTCATAAATTTATGAGAAAAAAATCGTAATATTAGGAGAATAAAGTCATAACTTTACGAGAAAAAAAGACGTAATATTACGAGAATAAAGTCATAACTTTATGAGAAAAAAAGTCGTAATATTACAAGTATAAAGTCATCAATTTCCGAGAAAAAAAGTCGTAATATTACGAGAATAAAGTCATAACTTAACGAGAAAAAAGTAATTTCCTCCTCCACAAAAGAGGCACAATGTTTTCCAGGTCCTGATACTGATGATAATGTATTTATGTACAAACCTGGGTTTGGGGTTTCAACACATAAACTGAGACTGAAGCTGTGCATGTTGAATGAGATTTGTTCAGTATGGTACACAGCAATTAATTATAAAAGTAATTATTAAATCATGACATAAACAAGTCTTACAAATACATCATTATCACTGTCGACCAAAAGCACCCATATGAGCATCTGACTAACTTCTGTATGTTGTTTGCATTGACTGGATATAAGAAGACGTCTCCCATCAGTTTGACATTTAGTAGCTTTTATCATGAAGAGTTAAGTCACAATTAAACGCATCAGATCCTCACTTATCGCCGACACGTTGTCACTATTTTCATTCTTATTTTCACATTGTCTAATCCGTGTTCACGACCTGTCAGTTTCCCTTCCTGTGTTCTCACCTAATGTTCACTGAGTGAATTTATTAGCACATGTGGAGGAAACAGAGACGAGACGTAGGGTGAAACCACGGAGAGAAGAATGAAGGTAGAATAAAGAGAATAAATACCACAACAGAGATGATGGTTATGTACAAATGCATCCATGTCATCAGTCTAAGTCACACAACAGGAGGTACGAAGGTCTGCATGAAGATCCACTGTAGTTTGCAATTACTAAACGTTGAGCCTGAATTAGAACTGTGGCAGGAAGTCTTCGCCACAGAGGAAGTGAAAATGAAGTGAAATGTGAAAGTGTCTCGGGAACAGCAGCGACCGAGGGAGTCGCAGAACGTGACAGAGACCAGACGACGGGCGGTCGGACCTCATCGTCTCTGAATATCTCTACAAATTACATTTGTATGCAAACATATTCTGCAGCAGCATAACACATTCTGGGTAAATGTAATACTGCCTTGATTATGCTTTCTTACACCTATCAGATAAAATGTTTATATTGATCAAATCATAAGTCATTTTTATGTGCATGTCCGACACAGGTAAAATGTAAAAAAAAAAAAAAGTTCGAAAAACGTAAAAAAAAAAGTCTGACAAATGTCAAAAAATGTCCCTCAAAAAGGGTGAAAAATGTAAAAAAAAAAAAAAAAAAATTGGAATAATTTCAAAAAAAAAATTGAAAAATTTCCGAAAATTTAAAAAAAAACAAAGTCTGACAAATGTCTAAAAATGTACAATGAAAGTCTTACAAATGTCCAAAAAATGTAAAAAAAAAAAAAAAATTCGAAAAATGTAAAAAAAAAAGTCTGACAAATGTCAAAAAATGTCCCTCAAAAAGGGTGAAAAATGTAAAAAAAAAAAAAAAATTGAATGTCGAAATTTTTTTTGAAAAATGTCCGAAAATGTAAAAAAAAACCAAAGTCTGACAAATGTCTAAAAATGTACAATGAAAGTCTGACAAATGTCCCCAAAATGTAAAAAAAAAAAATGTAAGAAAAATGTAAAAAAAAAAGTCTGTAACTAAAACCTCTGTGGTGTAATGAGCATTTTCAACTGGTACACCTACGAATACCAACTTCTCATATCTAAAAGAAATCTGAACCTTTTACTGATCTGCGGCTCTACGACGACATACCAGCAGGAACTTAAGTACTGAGGGAAAGATCGAGGTCATTGCAAACAAATGAAGTGTGGTTAAAGATCGGGTCGACGATGTTGCAGAGATAGCATAATGTGAAAGTAGCATCGCCTCAGGAGCTCCGTCTAAACCCGGAGCATCCCAGCTAGCTCGCTGTACATTATCCCGCTTATTACAAGGCTACTTACTGAAGAAATCAATATTTTGACGCAAAAACGGTCCGCCAGAGTCCAACATAGGAGCTGCGCCCATAGCAACGGTCTGTTATACATAGCAACGGTGTGCTATACAGAAATAACAGACCGCAGAACGCCGTGATTGACCAATCAGAATCGAGTATTCAACACAGCCGTGTAATAAAGTCAGTCTAATTACCTCCGCCAAGGCCGAAGGTTATGTTTTCACCGGCGTTGGTTTGTTTGTTTGTTTGTTCGTCTGTCTGTCTGTTAGCAGGAATACTCTAAAAGTCCGCGATGGATTCGAATGAAATCTTTTGGAGGGGTGGGGTGTGGCACAATGAACAATCCATTAGATTTAGAAGATATGTTTAATCCCAATAAAACACTAATGTAAAGTTACCCAAGTGCAAACCATTCATTAAAATCAAACTTCAGTTCTTTTGTTGCTTGTTGCTTGCAACAGTTAAAGGAAAACAATGCAAGTCGAAATACTTCACACAGGCTGAAAAGTCAGTCGGCTCTGCTTTTGCAGCCAATGTCCTGGAGGTGTAAAGTGGGCCAACACACTGGAGAGTACATTATAGGACATTACTGTCCAAACTGATGTCCCTCCACACTTCAGAAACCACTGAAGAGCAGGGATAAGTGTGGTAGAAGAAGAAGTGAGATGGCAGAAAAGCTTATCTTTTGATAAATTCTGAGTATTCATCTCGCAAAAAAAGCCATAAAAGTCTTTATTGTAGCAGCTAATGACCTCCCATCAGACACCACTAAAATTACAGGTTTTTACCATATTTTATCCATCTCCTTTTTATATATTGATTCCCTAATCTCCGATAGCTAAAGCAGCATCTCCCCTCGGTGCCCGAGTAAAAGAGATTGCTGTGATTTTATGAGCCGGTACAGTCACCACCGTCCTTGAATTGTTGCAGCTCTGGGTGATGAATTCCTTTCTGTTTATTACTTTATTCATTCTGTTTTACTTCTCTTGTACTTATATATTATGTTAAACACAGGCCTTTAACCCAGGAGACCGCTGCTCGTGTACCGTGTGAAACCAAGTCAACAGTCGTACTTTACTAACGCCAGTTACTTAACAAACATAGTCCTTTTATCCCAAACCAAGATCTCTTCAAACAAACACAGTTTCACCCAGGAGACTGGAGACTTATTTTAAGTTACGTACCTGAGTTAAGTTACGTAAGATACGTGTCACGTACGTAACGTAGCCCACATGACTACGTAACAAACATACTTACAGTAGTTTAAAACAAACATGAAGATCTTTCCCTAAACCTAAACAAGTTGTTTTCCAGTGAACATGAAAGTTTATTTTGAAAAAAACAACGTATGCATGTAACAAGCGGAAACTGACACTACATAGAGCATCATAGTTTAGGGCCAGTGTTGGGATTTATGGTGGGAAAAATGCCTCAGAAACCAGCAGCTCCACTAATGTGTGAAATATATCTGTTTCTACAGATTCAGTTTATTCTGCCTTCCATTTTGGACATAAAATGTTGTAATACTCAAATTTCCATGATGAATTCATGACTAAACTGGAGAAGTAAAAACACAACACCATGTAAAGCGATAGAGATAAATCTATTCTACTGCTTGCAGATTACATACCAGATATAAGTATTAGAGTATTAGGGCCACATTGAGGAAAAAAAATAAATCTGAGATTTGGAGAATAAAGCCATACTATTATGAGATAAAGTCCTAGGTTTAAGAGAAAAAAGTCACAATATTATGAGAATAAAGTGATAATATTATAAAGTAGTAATTGTACGTGTTATTTTAGAGGGGAAATAGTGTGAAAATGAGGAACGTGGAGCATCTTGTGAAGTTCTACTTTAGTTCAGGTTTCACAAATAACCAAATACTTCATCTTTTGGCTCATCAGCACCACATTATCATCAGTATCAGGACCTGGAAAAGATTGTGAAAGAAACTGAGTTTATTCTGAAGAAAGAACCACACGGACCTGATGGAGGAAACTGACTCTTTAGTGGAGGAGGGAATTACTTTTTATCTCGTAAAGTTATGACTTTGTTCTTGTAATATTACGACTTTTTTCTCTCGTAAAGTTATGACTTTGTTCTCGAAATCTCCAATTTTTTGTTCCCCCTCAATGTGGCCCTAATGAGTAATGACTCTACATCGATCTGAGAAGAGAGTCAGACCCGTGGTGACGGTTCCAACATTGTACCAGTCGGGTATCAAAGTGTGCCGTCTAAACTAGTGTTGACAAAGAAGCCGACTTGTTGTTCAGATGGAGGTTGTTGCAGTGTTGTTGAAACTGAGTCCTCAATAGAAGTCAAGGCTACTCAAGGACCACTTGAGAGGTGTGGAAATATTATGATGTCTGAAGGAGCATCAAATCGATGCAGTTTTCCCAGAGAGCAAGTCACTGTGATCCTGAATTAGACACGCAGCCACTGACGCAATCACAGAGAGTACTCATATAATGCATCACCTCTCACACCTCGCACGGACAGCTCAATTGGTTGCTGCCATTCATTTAATCAACATACACACACAAACACGGGACTGCGTTGCACACACATACACATCTATGGGCATTTATGTGATGACAGCAGCAGTACAGAAGTGACAAGGTTGATCGAGAGCAGCCGTCTTCGTCCTCTGAGTGTGTTGAAGTTCATCATCAGTTCCTAGGAATGCTGTTCATGCATTTCTGGTTTATTCACTGTATTCCTTTGACTGAATAGTGACTATAGAAGAAAAGGCAATAGATATCATTGACATATGCTGTAAACCGCACAGCCAAAAGTGAGCGGACACTCAAACATCCCATACACAGATGCAATTGTCCAAAACCAGGCTTTCCACCAGATGTTGGAACATGGCTGCAGGGACTAGCTCCCATTCAGCCACAGAAGCATTAGTGAGGTCTAACGCCTCCTCCACACTGGGAACGTCAGGAGCGCGTGGTGGCTGCGTGGTTCACGCGTCGGGTGTCCACACCAGCTGCGTTTCTGCTGCTGCTCCTGCTGTCAGCCCTTTCTTTCTACATAGAGTTCACCTTTCATAATGACCATTTCATTTCATTATAAATGTCATTTATTTTTATTTTAGACAGAGAAAGGTTAAGAACCGTGGTAATTTGTAAATAATAGTAATAATCCACCATTAAAACCCCGTACTTTATTCATTCATGGAGTATTGCAAGTCACTGCATGTTCTACAACACTGTCCTTCACATATTTCAGAATAAAAGCCTCGTGTTAACAAATGAAGGAATTCTGTCCACAGAAAAAAAAACACTTGAGGGCTTTTATTTTGAAATCAAAGCAGGAAGTGTTGATTTAAAAATAAGTCTGTAGTAATGTTGCTGACATGATGTCAATATACAGTCAATAGATCACCTTCACTGTCTGTTGTTGCTGTGAACCGCGCGGCTCGCGACAAAAATGTTGGTCCACGGTGTTTTCGCCGGTTTAGCCGTGACTTTGTCGTGTCAATTTGAACATTTGGTTTCAAGAATATGCTGGCAGCTCCAGATACACTCTTTCTATCAATACATCACTGACCCTAGGTAGGCCCCAGAACCCACGGTTTAAACAGTAACGTGGACATGTATCTTAATTGTGATTTATTGACTGTGTGAGTCTGAATTCTGAGCAACTCGGGGCGAAGTACGGGCCAGTGATGTTCTTTCACATCGAACTGACATGGACCTGTATGGATCTGTATTCCTTCATAGGAGCATCGTCATGTTGAAACAGGAAAGAGCCATCCCAACACTATTGTCTAAAATATCATTGCATGTTGTAGCATTAAGATTTTTCGCTAACTGGAACTAAGGGGACTAAACCGTATACTTTAGTGTACGCTTATCTGACTTGGTGTCTCGGTATGGAACCTGACAACCTTGTCTCCTACAAAGACCAGGATGAACCCGAATACTTTCTAAGTAACAATGAAATTGTGCAGTATTATAAACTGGTGCTATGGACTTGGCAACCAATGCTTTGTCAGACTTTGAGTCATGTATTTACCAATAGTAACTGCTGGGACAGCTCTTGCATGGCTGTTAAATGACTGTGTATTTGAGAGGTTTTCCTTACCTAGCCTATACCCTATTTATACATGAGGACACGCAGGTTTACTGATAGCAGGCTTAACCCACGTTGAACCCATTTGTGAGATCACAAGTAAATGACTGAGACTCCAGTCTACAGTGTATTTCCATATACTTCTTCAAAATCATACAATTACACATCATTTTATAATTAAGAATGCTTGATCAATGACCTCTCTCTGTCTCACTATTGTCCTTTGGGGCATCTGTTAAATGACTTTTAAATGTGAAGATCATTCCGTTAATGTCCTTCCTTAATAGAGATAGTCTCATCAGAGCCAGGTAGTGTCCGGCTCACATTCAGCACAGATAAGGAAAAAGGTGAGATGACAAGCATTGACCCATTCAAACAGACCAGAGGTCTCATTTATACAACTCTGCAGAGGATCCACACTAAATGTTTGCGTACGTATAAATGAGGAAATGTCCGTACTAATTTATAAAACCTTCCATTCTTCTGCCAGTGCCCAGTTTCCTTTTAGAAAATCCCAAATCTATTTGAAATTGTCCGCACGTGGATCAGCCTCATATCCCGCCTGGACACGCCCACATCCAATCATAAGTGGTCGATGCAAAGCACCTCATGAATGTTTAAGTAAAATAAAAGAAAATGCTAGAAAAAGGTCAAATATCAGAAATGAAAATGAAAATAATATCCCTTTCTGTCTAACTATAAAAGTCGTGTCCCGTGTGTGCACTATACGGATATATAGTTAGTGCTTTACCGAATAGTTTGATGCTTCATTCATAACGTTGACATTTGAATTATTGTTATTAATGACTTACAGAAACATTGCATGCAATAGTCCACCTTCTCTCTCTCTCTCTGTGGCGCTCCATTGTCTCTCTGTCATTGTCTCAGTTTTCACAACATGCTTTATCTAACAAAATATTCGGCTACAGTCCATATTTGTTGGCATTTAGTTTTCAACAACAACATTTTGTTCCGGTACTTTTGCTGTGCCATGGACTGTTACTGCATCGGGTGACAACGTGAAAATAGTTTTTCTAAAAATAGATATCATGAAAATAGCACATTTTACACTGCTAATGGCCGGGACAGACTAGTCACGTCAGCAGCGTGTGGCGGCTGCCTCGTTGAACTGCTGCGTCTCTCACGCGTGTGGTGTCCACACTGACAGCGTTTCTGCTGCTGCTGTCAGCTCTTTCTTTCTACACAGAGTTTACCTTTCATAATTACCATTTAATTTCATTATAAATGTAATTTATATTTATTTTAGACAGAGAAAGGTTAAGAAACGTGTGGTCATTTGTAAATAATAGTAATAATCCACAATTAAAACCCCGTACTATATTCATTCATGGAGCTCTCCAAGTCACTGCATGTTCTACAGCACTGTCCGGCACATATTTCAGAATTAAAGCCTCGTGTTAACAAATGGAATTCTGTCCACAGAAAAAATGCTTGGGGACTTTAATTTTTAAATGAAAGCAGGAAGTGTTGATTTAAAAACAAGTCTTTACTTTTTTCATCTCCTTAACATTTTCTACAGATAGAGACATTGAAACTGTAGTAATGTTGCTGATATGATGTCAATATACAGTCAATAGATCACCTTCACTGTCTGTTGTTGCTGTGAAACGCGCTGCTCGCGTCAAAAATAGGCGAGACCTCGAATCTCTAGAAGAGACGCAGCTGAGACGCGCGTGAAACGTCTCTTCTCTGAGCTCCGGGGTGGGAAATGTGATGGTGAGATATTTTAATAGATTTATAGATTTGAGTTGGTTTACATACATACTTATATATTTTACTATTGAAAGGTGCTTATGGAATAGTTATGGCTCACTAGCACAAATAACACTGCTGGTTTGAATGTTTATGATAAAGTTGATCTATAAGTATGAAGTGAAGTTAAATGTGTGAGAGGCATCACTATAACGGACATTTTATTTCTAAACTCTGGCTTCAATTCACCACCTCACCATCTCCGTCTACATAACGTGCGTACGCATGGGTCAGAGTTTCTGTACAGGTGCGCACATTCTCACATCAAGTTTGTTTTTATAGATCACAACTCTTGCACGGGGAGTGGCGTACGCCTCTTTCAGGCCTCATTTTGTCTGTGACCAGCTCCCAGTTTTGGTCCGGGAGGCAGACACCCTCTCCACATTTAAGAGTAGGCTTAGGACTTCCTCTTTGATAACGCCTATAGTTAGGGCTGGCCCAAGGCTGGCTCAGGCTGCCTTGGACCAGCCCCTAGTTCTGCTGCTATAGGCCTAGACTGCCGGGGGACTTCCTATGACACACTGAGCTCCTCTCTCCTTTCTCCTTCTGTATATATTCATGTCCCATTCATTCATGTTACTAACTTGATTTCTTCCCCGGAGTCTTTGTGCTTTCTCGTCTCGCAGGTATCCAACGATCGGGGTTACTCTCTCTATCTCTCTCTCTCTCTCTCTAGGTTTCTACCGGCTAAACAGGGAGTTTTTCCTGGCCGCAGCGCATAACAATGCAATGCTCTTGGTGGGATCTCTTGTTGAGTCTCTAAACTATAGAGTACGGTCTTGACCTGCTCTATATAAACAAGATAACTTCTGTTATGATTTGACGCTATATAAAAATAAATTGAATTGAATTGAATTATAAATGAGACCACAGATGGCTTATATTACTGTGTTGAGCTGAACTGAGTAGTGGTTAAATGCACAAAAATGTCAGACCAGCTGGCTCAGTAGTTTATATATTTGCTCAGTGTCCCCCCCGGTCACTATGCCTTTCAGATGCCTTTTCATCTTTCCAGATGCCCTCTGACTTCCCCCCCATCCTGCTGAAGGAGGGTTTGAGGAGATTGTATTTCCTGAGATGCTGTGTGGATCCCTGAGGGCAGGTCGGTCTTTTCTGCTGCCCCGCTCCATAGTGGAGTCAGAGGTCAAGCTTAGCTACAGAACAGAGACCCATAGTTGACAGGGACTTTGTGGGCACTTCAGCACAATGTGCAGAGTCATCCAGTTGTAGGATTGAAATATATTTTCCTCTCCTTGGAACTCATAAAGCATCACAATAAAACACATCCAGTGAATTATTTAGCTGTAGGTGTAGCTGTAGAACTCTCTTTGCCAGGTGTTGACAGTAACAAACCTCTGTGAGAAAAGCATTTCTCTTTCACTGAAGTTTCAAACAGTAGCGGGTAACAATTAGTAGGGAAAAGCAAAAACTGAAAAGGTCAACTCAGAATATTTTCTTTTAAATAGCTGCCAAATCTCAGATAAAACAATAATTTACGTCATCAGTTGAAGGGTGAATCGTGACCCTTCTCTTCGAATGCTCTCGTTGTCTTAATCCCTTTAAAAATGTGGCGTACTGCAGCAGAGCAAAGCATCTGTTGCACCATCTCATCCTCATTTGTTACATGCATCTGCAGCTTCTATCAGTCTTTGTGCTAAGCTAGGCTAAACCGGTCCTTGACCTATGTCTGTACTGGACACACAGATCTTTTTGGCACATTTTCTATAATGTCTGTCCTTCCAAGTATTCCAGATTCCTCAAAGCTGAAAAGATAAGGCCAACGTTATTTCTCTTACTGGCACCAAAACCAACAAAACCTACCCGGTCTCTGGCACTCGCCCCCATAGCCCATCGGTTCCTACTGAATACGTAAGTCTTTAAAACAGCTATATAAACTGTATATATATATATTTACAAAATGCTTAGTTATTCGTTGGAACAGCTGGTCAGTAAATGTCACTCAAACAGGAATAAATAGAAGGAAACATGTATTATTCTGCTGAAAACTGCAGATTAATACACATCTACATTTGGTGCTCTAGTCAAGAGTCAAAATAAACTAGAGTGTGTGTGTTCATGGGAATGAAGGAACATGGTAAATGGACTGTATTTATAGCTTTCTACCTTACCGGACAAAGAGCTCATTCACCCATTCACACACACTTTCACACACCGACGGTGGCGGAGCGGCCGTGCAGAGCTCCGGTCTGCCCATCCAGACATTCATTGTTGGTATTTCGGCCTTTTATGGTCATTTAGACAAGAAAAATAAATCCAAGATCTACGTGTTAAATTAAATCATATTTTTTTGTTACTTTAATGTAATATTTGTACAAATAATTAAATTATATTAATGATTTAAATCATGATATTGAAATATATGTAAATAAATTTTTATGATCTTAAGTCTTACAAATATTTTAGAGACTGGTATGTGCTTCAAAACATGTAAGTATTGAACAGAATTGACCTCGGTGTTTCTTTTTCTATTTGTGGATTTAATGCTCCATTAGGTAGACATTTCAATTGTCACGCGTAAAAAAAAAAAAAGAAAGACAGCACCACTTACTGTCAGGCTAATAAAACGGCTTTTCCCTCATGAGTGAAACGACTGCACAACATATCATCAGTTTCCATCTTCATTTACCCACTTCAAGGCTGCAGCACGAAGGCCCGAGCGCTCTCTGATGGAGACTGGTCTTGAATGTTAAAGGGCTCGACAAGGAGCACGCAAATTAGATTCTCCCGTCAATGGCGAGCCTTGACATTGTGCAGTTCTGAAAATTAATTTCCAGTCAAGTGCGTGTGTGTGTGTGTGTGTGGATGGTATAAGACGAGGGGCTTTAATACCAACATGTGTATCATATTGAATGGAAAAATGAATAAAAGTCTTTTAATACAGGCACTTTGGTTTTTCAATTGTCCAGCAGCCGGGGAGGAAGAGCCAATCAATTTGAGCTCTGAGTGTCTCAGTGAGCTCGCTGCAGAAGAAAGTCCTGCTACTATACGGCAAAGCACTTTTAATTACGTGGAATGGGTAACGTATACCACGCTGAGCGTTGTTTCATATATTATATATTGCACATCTTAAGAAGAAGCTTCTCCGACAGAGCTCCTACTAGGTTAATGTGTGCAGTTAAACTTTAAGACTCATCCTCGTAATTACTTACAGTTAATATATTTAAAGTTATATTCACCTAATAATAATTTTGATTCCTCTGATCACAGTGTCACCTCGATTGCACCATAATTTCATACCAATAATTAGTGATGGGATATATATAGATAGTGCACCAATCAATCTTCATAAGTATTATAATGTCTGCATGAGAAAGCCGTATATAGAATTATATGAATATGAATTAGCAATTTGTATAACTACCATGCTGACAGTTAATGTTCACAGTGACCTACAGAACCATCTTCTAAAGACAAACAATTCACTTTGCTCTCAGTCAGTTCTACGTATAGTAGGATACCACCTAGACCAGGGGTCAGGGGTCAGGGGTCAGGGGTCAGGGGTCAGCAACCTTCACTATCAAAAGAGCCATTTTAGGCAAAAAAAAACCTAACTATCTGGAGCCACAAAACATTTGATCATTGTGATGAAGGTAACACAGTTTGAAGTCTAAGTATATAGAATATAAGTCTAATGCAGTGATGCAGTGTTAATCTACTACAGAGTATTAGGGTCACATTGAGGGAAAAAACATCTGAGATTTACAGAATAAAGTCATAACTTAACGAGAAAAAAAAATCGTAATATTACGAGAATGAAGTCATAACTTAACGAGAAAAAAAAGTCGTTATATTACGAGAATAAAGTCATAACTTTACGAGAAAATAAGTCGTAATATTACGAGAAAAAAGTCATAACTTAACGAGAAGAAAAGTCGTAATATTACGAGAATAAAGTAATAACTTAACGAGAAAAAAAAGTCGTAATATTACGAGAATGAAGTCATAACTTTACGAGAAAAAAAGTCGTAATATTGCGAGAATAAAGTAATAACTTAACGAGAAAAAAAGTTGTAATATTACGAGAATAAAGTCATAACTTAACGAGAAAAAAAAGTCGTAATATTACGAGAATGAAGTCATAACTTAACGAGAAAATAAGTCGTAATATTCCGAGAATAAAGTCATAACTTGAGAAAAAAAAGTCGTAATATTACGAGAATGAAGGCATAACTTTATGAGAAAAATAACACGTAAAATTATTACTTTATAATATTATGACTTTATTCTCATAATACTACGACTTTTTGTTCTTAAACTTCTGACTTTATTGTCGTAATATTATGACTTTATTCTCTAAATCTCAGATTTATTATTTTTCCTCAATGTGGCCCTAATACTCCGTCGTAACATAGACCTACAACAATGAGAAATAAAAATGAAAATGTAAACAAAAAAAAAAGTTTTTCATTTCCATTTTTATAAATCCACAGGGAGCTGCTGGAGAGGAGCTGAAGAGCTGCAGGTTGCTGACCGCTGACATCGTGTGTTGTTGTCAGTTGACAAAGAAAAACATTATTGGTCACTATTCAGGTCTTCTGCAGAGGATGGTTATAATTGGTTCTTGGATAGTTCATTATTTTCTGTGTAGTATTATGGTTCTGGGAGTATTTTTCCCCAACGTACATCTCCATTTCAAAGTTTCTTGTAAAGGAATAATTCAACATTTGGGAAATAATCATGATTTTGTACATGTTTTGGACAGAGCCAGTCTAGCTGCCTCCAGTCTTTATGCTATGCTAAGCTAACCACTTACTGACTCCAGCTCTACTCGTCTCACTCTCTGTAAGAAAGCAAATAGATGCATTTCCCAAACTGTAGATAGAAACATTGGTCTCAGTATGGCCAATTAAAGTTTGAATACATTTAATTCAAATTAGATTTTTGTAATGTGTATGTCTGTGTCTGTCTCCTTCAACCTGACTGACAGAATACCCCATGGATGTATAAAGAGAACCATAAATCCATCTATTAGAACTGCATAGGCAGAATTGGGGGCTTCTGGGTTCTATTGTATTTTTTTTAAGTCATTGGGAACAAACTGATTGACAAAAAATGAATTGCACAATTGTAATACTAGAATAAAGCACCTGTGAGATATGACTCAAAGTAAAGCTCTGGGGTCGGCAGGGTGGAGGCTGAGGATGTAACACATGTTCCTCAACAAAGAGCCTCCTGGATCATTTAACAAGGTTAAATAAAGGGATAGCTTTTTGTAATGGTCATTGATGTTTAGTTTTGTGTTTTCTTAGCGTTGCCTCTCGGTATACGAGGCGTACATACAGATTAACTGTGATCCCGGTGTGATAGTGAAGCACAGGCAAAGGTTGTGTTGTTGAGATCTCTGTCTCGTTGTCTTTGTCTCCGTCTCCCCTTCCGGAGGTTCAGGGTCGTCCCCAGATAACTCTCGGTCTGTCAGCATCGTGCCAGGTTCTAATCTCCGGTTCTGATCAGGCAGAGGGCAGAACAGCCGCGGCCCACCGAGGTCCTGATCGGAGCTCATCAGAACTCTGGACGATGCGATTAGAACGAGCTAATTAGGACAGACGGAAGTTTAGGAAACTTTGGAGAAGTCATCAGAAGGTAGAGAACAATGAGGGTGTATCAATGAGTGAGAAATGGTCAACAAAGCGTATCGCTCACCTCCTAATAACTGCTTCTGATTGTTAAGTTTAGGTTGATTCTGTTGTAAAACTTTGTCCACAGTCAGTCAGTTACAAGATGAGTACGCTCTAACCTTACGAAACACTGGCCAATAATAAAGCAGAGGCTCTTAACAATGACAAAAAAATTAAAATGCCCAGCAGTACGTCAGCCTCTCTATTGTTTTCCTCTCTTGCCTGGTTCCTCCCAACCGTTGCATCAGTATCTTATGTAAGAGCTGCGATCCAACATGTGCGGGGGGGACAGCAGGAGAGCATCGGTAGATCTTAGCCTCAGCAGCAGGAACACTAAGAGAAACTGTCACCGGCTCTGTTTTTGCCCACAAGCTCGTGCACTCTCGCAGGCACGACGGGCCACCAATTAGGGTTAGACGAGCGAGCGGAAATATTGAAATAAATAAACTAAAAGATCATTCGGGGCCTGGGGCTTGCATCGCTTGCATGGTGAAAGATTAATGCTGCCCCTCTGAAAAACTAAAGGCTCTAAAGGGACAGCGGAAGTGGCTTTTTTTTTCCTCTTCTGAAGCACTGGTAACATAAAGAAAGGGCCCGGAGATGCCTCCAGGCTAAAGGGAGACCGAGGAGAGCGGCTCAGAGAGGAAGGAAAAGAGAGAAAGAGGAAGGCAAACATATTGCATGGACAGTGGCACATAACTGCCTTAACTCTAAAACACCCCCACATCTTCTGTCTAACCCAAAGCCTCATCCAGCAGGCTTTAAAGTCTGGATAAAGCAAAAACAAATATGTGTTCTGAGTTTGTCACACCACAGGAGAATGTGTTATTAACCACCCTGTCAAATCTGAAGGATTTAAAAAATTGCCAAGTCTATAAAATCATGAAAAAATAAGCAGTATTCTGGTCTGTGAAACGCTGGGGGGCGTGTCCATTGAAGGCTCAGCCAATCACAGGTGAGGGTTGATAACGTACGTACGGTATACGACACTTGTTGTTGGTCATCTCCAGAGACTTCTAACTTCTGGTTTAGCCCGACATGCTAACTTGAATTGGGATAAAATCATTCAATCGTGAGGCTCTTCTAGACTTTCCACGTTATCGGACCGAATCCATCAAATGCTGATAGAGAAACTCTGCAGCTGAGGTGATGGCAAACAAGTCCCTCGACCATAGAAGCTCCACATGTACAACAGATATCACTGAAGACCCAAGTACACTGTACATTGAGCGGGTTCAAACCTGAGGAACTTCCTGTGTGCAACGCCCAAAAATACGGACGGACGTGGTGTCATTGGAGCTTCCGTAGCCGGTCACGCCGAGCCAATCGGAGTGAAACACCGAGCCAATCGGAGTGAAACACCGAGCGACGTTAGGAAAAGAACTTACCTTTAATTAGAAATATATAAAAAAATATAGAAATACATGACTGTGCCATCTATGACACTGTTCTGGTCCCTTTACCCGTCGAATGATGGTTTGAACGGTGACCCAGTTCATTTGATTATCACAGGTTATATAATTACTGCCGTCGGTTTTGTGTCAACACAACTGATGACGATCTCTTGACTAAAAAATATTCTGTTGGTGCATTTGGTCATGTCAGTAAACCTCTACACCTGGGACATCCCATTTTTTGGACATCAACAAAAAGTCCTCAGCTTCATATAGACATTAGGTGTTGCTGCGTGCAGCTGACGTAACCCAGTGTGACCCGCGGACCGGCTCTCAAACTCCAGGAGAGTTTGGAGGCTTGCAAACGCTTCACATCAAAAATACTTCAACCATTGAATCTGATCCTAAACGTCGTCCGTTCAGCTGCTGTGTCAGTGTTTCAGCAGCTTTCTTGGTAAAAGACAAATATCAAAATGGAAAAATAATTACTTCTAGCTTTGTCTTGTTATTTCCCAGCTTTTTACCAGTACTACCAGACTTTTTTCATCACACTGGAAAGACTCCGACTGGTTCTCACAGAGAAAGAAGTACACACACACACACACACACACACACACACACACACACCTGAGTAGGCCCAGTAGGTCTCCTCGGTGCTGGCTCTCCGGAGTCGTGTCCCGTCGGCCGTGGCTCTGCGAAGGTCTTGGATAGGGGCTTGGGACTCGGCTTGGCTTCCTGTCAGCGCTGCGGGGGGGGGGGGGGGGGGGGGGGGGGGGGAGAGACACGGACAGGCAGGTTAGCATAAGCTGCAGCAGCACTCTGCAGGCTGGACTCCTACTGGGGCAGGATGACAGCCAGCTGCGTCCTCAGATACCTTACCACGCAAGCTCCTCATAATAACATTCACAGCAGGAACCCCGAGGTCAACAACCAAGAATAACCACACTGTGGAACTGAACTATGTAGAGAGCAGACCGAGCGTCCTCACATAAACCTCAGTCCTCAGAACAAAAGGATTTCGCAGCATCATAAAAATACATAATAATTACAAAATACAGACATCAGAAAGAAATATACAGAGACACGTTAGCTCCGGCCGTTGTTGAGCGCCCGCTCTGGCTTTTCTTATCTAGGGTCTAAATATTAGTGTGATTCTAAAGAACAGACTTTTTCCTACACGTTGTGCAATAATAATGGAAGATTGCATGCACAGTGTGGACTTTAGACAGTTCAATGAGTAGCTAAGTTTAGGTACATGGTGTTTTCATTATGTATCAATGTGAGCATTCAGTTAGAGAGTGTGATGATGATGTTCTTCTTGTGGCCCGAGGCCCTTTGGTCTAGAGAATGATGCCGTTCATGAGGTTTGAAAAAGCCTAGATTACCAACAGGATCCCAAGAACCAAAGACCCAAGACCTTCGGAGGCCTCAAAGGTCCCCGGTTCACTATACGTCCAACCTTTAAAGGGATTCTGCACCACTTAAAGGAACAGTGTGTAGGATCTGGCGGTATCTAGCGGTGAGGCAGAAGTGGACGTGGTCACCGTGACGACACCCACTGGTTTGTGAACTGCCGTTTTAAAGCCTTGAGTTCGGCATTTTGCAGTACAACCGAACACTGATTTAGACATTTTCAGGCGACCAAAAAGATTATAATCAACTTTGATGAAATGAAAACACACTGTGAAAGAGTTAAAGTTGTAAGACGAAAACACGGACAACTCCCAGACCGGACAGCGACCTGTCAATCAGCAGGTAGCCCCGCCCTAAAGCATCCCCTGCTTTATGGTCTATCTGACTCTAAATGGGACCATAATTTACTAAATGAACATCATGCTGTATTGAAGAAGACTTGAAACTAGTGATTGAGATCATAAACTCATGTTTACAATGTTTACTGAGGTAATAAATCAAGAGAGAAGTAGGATCATCATAAAAGCCGTCATACTTAGCTGGTGCATAGACCGGTCAGAATCTGGTAAATGTCTTAAGGTCCATTTAAAAACATGAAATGCCTTCTCAAACTCAGACATATTACAGCACAGCAGCATTTCTTAGAATTTAATTTCTCATGCATTTCATTTGGGAGCAGAATGTTCAGATGGAAAAATGAAGAAGCTCTCTGCTGGTTTCATGTGTGAAGCTTTAAATCCTCTCGGGCTGAGAGACCTTCTTGATCCCAGCTGAAGAAAAGGCAGAGATGGAACGCTTGGCTTCTCTAAAGTGGAGGACAGGATTTCTGACAGCGTTTTCTCCTAATGGTTCCTCTGTGCTCTGTGATTTAGCCTTTTAAAGATCTTTCACAGGACAACAACCATGCTAAAAGGAAGTGACGAGTTCCTTTTAGACCCGCCGAAGGCCACCTTTAACTTTCCATTTATAGCATGTCTTAAAGAACTCAGTCAGAACACAGGACAAGTCCAAAGGTCTTTTTATACATTTTACTTCAAGTGAGGGAATTTCTGGGAATTATTTGAGTAATCAAGCAAGTTCACCTTATATATTTGAAGTTATATTCAATAATATTTTCTTGGCATTACACTCACAGAACATCGAGTGTGGAGCCTGGGAATCAAAGTAGGGGGAGAACCCTCAGAACCCTCAGAACCCTCAGAACCCTCAGAACCCTCAGAACCCTCAGAACCCTCACAACCCTCAGAACCCTCAGAACCCTCACAACCCTCAGAACCCTCAGAACCCTCAGAACCCTCAGAACCCTCAGAACCCTCAGAACCCTCAGAACCCTCACAACCCTCAGGACCCTCAGAACCCTCACAACCCTCAGAACCCTCACAACCCTCAGAACCCTCACAACCCTCACAACCCTCAGAACCCTCACAACCCTCAGAACCCTCACAACCCTCAGAACCCTCACAACCCTCACAACCCTCAGAACCCTCACAACCCTCAGAACCCTCACAACCCTCACAACCCTCGAACCCTCAGAACCCTCAGAACCCTCAGAACCATTAGAACCCTCAGATCCCTCACAACCCTCAGAACCCTCAGATCCCTCAGATCCCTCACAACCCTCACAACCCTCAAAACCCTCAGAACCCTCAGAACCCTCAGAACCCTCAGGACCCTCACAACCCTCAGAACCCTCAGAACCCTCAGATCCCTCAGAACCCTCACAACCCTCACAACCCTCACAACCCTCAGAACCCTCAGAACCCTCAGGACCCTCAGATCCCTCAGGACCCTCAGATCCCTCACAACCCTCAGAACCCTCAGAACCCACAGAACCCTCACAACCCTCAGAACCCTCAGAACCCTCAGAACCCTCAGAACCCTCACAACCCTCAGGACCCTCACAACCCTCAGAACCCTCAGAACCCTCAGATCCCTCAGAACCCTCACAACCCTCACAACCCTCACAACCCTCAGAACCCTCAGAACCCTCAGGACCCTCAGATCCCTCAGGACCCTCAGATCCCTCACAACCCTCAGAACCCTCAGAACCCACAGAACCCTCACAACCCTCAGAACCCTCAGAACCCTCAGATCCCTCAGAACCCTCAGATCCCTCAGAACCCTCAGATCACTCAGATCCCTCACAACCCTCACAACCCTCAGAACCCTCAGAACCCTCAGAACCCTCAGAACCCTCAGGACCCTCAGATCCCTCACAACCCTCAGAACCCTCACAACCCTCAGAACCCTCAGAACCCTCACAACCCTCAGAACCCTCACAACCCTCACAACCCTCAGAACCCTCAGAACCCTCAGAACCCTCACAACCCTCAGAACCCTCAGAACCCTCAGAACCCTCACAACCCTCACAACCCTCACAACCCTCAGAACCCTCACAACCCTCACAACCCTCAGAACCCTCACAACCCTCAGAACCCTCAGAACCCTCAGAACCCTCAGGACCCTCACAACCCTCAGAACCCTCAGAACCCTCAGATCCCTCAGAACCCTCACAACCCTCAGAACCCTCACAACCCTCAGAACCCTCAGAACCCTCAGAACCCTCAGGACCCTCACAACCCTCAGAACCCTCAGAACCCTCAGATCCCTCTGAACCCTCACAACCCTCACAACCCTCACAACCCTCAAAACCCTCAGAACCCTCAGGACCCTCACAACCCTCAGAACCCTCAGATCCCTCACAACCCTCAGAACCCTCACAACCCTCACAACCCTCAGAACCCTCAGAACCCTCAGATCCCTCAGATCCCTCACAACCCTCACAACCCTCAGATCCCTCACAACCCTCAGAACCCTCAGAACCCTCAGAACCCTCAGAACCCTCAGAACCCTCAGATCCCTCAGAACCCTCAGAACCCTCAGAACCCTCAGAACCCTCACCACCCTCACAACCCTAAGAACCCTCACAACCCTCAGAACCCTCAGAACCCTCACAACCCTAAGAACCCTCAGAACCCTCACAACCCTCAGAACCCTCACAACCCTAAGAACCCTCAGAACCCTCACAACCCTCAGAACCCTCACAACCCTCAGAACCCTCAGAACCCTCAGGGGAAGACTACTAACAATCTGCCCAGTCTCAATGAATGACTCTCGATCAACCCTCCAGGAAGAGCACCAGTCGTCGATCCCAACTTTCGTAGTGGTCAAACGGCGGTACTACAGCTTCCCTGTCCGTCACTTGATGCCATTGGGCCAAAAAAGACTTTTTCCCATAGACTTACATTGGGAAAGAGACGTGTGTAACTCAGAGGATCATTTATTTTGAGGTGAATCAACTCCCAAGAATGAACTCTCTAATAGTCCTTATTTTAAAAAATTAAGTTTTTAAAGTTGTAAAATGAACTAACAGCTGAATCCAGAGTTATTTTCCTCGGCATAATGAACGGTCATCAGACCGACGAGACTGCGTCGCCCTGCACGCTCATGTGACATATCTGGTTCTGCCAGCTTCCTGCCAGCTGTATGAGGCTGTAATAAAGGAGATATTGGCTGTAATTCATCACTTTTATTGTTATAATCCACCCCGTGGGCTGTATGCTGTGAAGCCTGTACCGTGAATGTATTCATGCATTCGGTTAATGTAACGTACGTTAATTAACATCTCCGTTCCCAAACAACCTAACGATTGATTATTAAATTAGCGTTGCAGAACCGCTGTCTCCTAAACAAACACTAGCTGCTGTGGTTAGCAGGCTGGAGGCTGATACAGCAGCAGTACCAGTCTACCAGACTGATAGCTACTGCTAGCTACCAGCTAGCTACCAGCGAGCTACCAGCTAGCTACCAGCTAGCTCATGACCGCGCGGTAAACTCATGTACGCTACGTTCACGTGAGCAAGCCGTGACGGCGGCGTGACGACTTTGACCCCGTGACCGAGTCATGTGACCGAGCGGAAGCTACTGCGCATGTTCCATGTGTCCGAGAACCGCCAAGATCCGGGTACTTTTCCAGACGGAAGTCGAGACATTTAGGCTTCATGCTCCACTGAGACACTCTGATAGGAATGAACGAAGCCCCGCCTCCAACGCTGGATCCAGTTCTCTTTATACATCCATGCTCTCGATACAGTCTGAGCTGCCAAATACAGAACTCATTTGTTTATCACGATAGGATTAAACTGTAGCCTGTTTAGCGGCCGCTATCTGCAGCGTTCTCTCTCAAAACTGGACCAATTTCAAGTGTTTTTAGTCACTTGGACATAAAAACATGGGGAAATAGGGTCCAATTTCAAAAACATTGAAGGTTCAAGATGAGAATGAAATACTCTTAAAGGGGCGGCGTGTGTTTAAGAGTGTGTTTGAGTTCCACTCTGTACATTGTCACGTCTTCCTGTGCGGGGAATCTCACCTCCGCCTACTATAAATACTGATATGTAATGATATCTGATTCAGTATAGGGACGGACCACCGAGCTGTCTCCACAGGACACAACGCAAACCTGAAAACATCAATCATGTTGCAAAGGAATCTCAAAGTCTGCCCCCCCCCCCCTTTTTGTTTTAATTCTTTGGGATGTAAGCGTGGCTCATGTCTGTGAATGCCAATGAGAGGCAGCTCCATGGCTTTTCTATGAATTACATTATTGATTCCCAATACTGCTCAGAACAGAAAATGTAATTATGCAAAGACCCGCCTTAACCCCCTTCATCCTCGCCTAACACATCTCCCTCTTTTTCCCTTCCCTCTTTCTCTTTCTTGTCTTCCTTCAGTAACCTACCCCCCCCCACACACACACACACACACACACACACACACCTGACCTCTCTAAAGCCTCTGAGTACATTGTCCTTCAATCATGTCACGACAGCCTCAGCTTTCCCGAATTGCTCTGCAGCAGTATCAACAGTATCTCCTTCTTAAAACAAATGGATTTTTACCTCATATTATCTTTGTAAAAGTGAAACAATCAATCAGATTTTAAGTCTGGAAAACACCCAGTGAGAATCCACTTCTGCCCCTGGTCACATGTGAACCAAAACAATTGGACATTCGCATGCTAACCTCATTTGCTTCCCCTTCAAACTCCCAAACTGTGTTCATAACTACATATATACTGTAAAGCGTACCTGTAGTTCCACCCCTGCTCCTCAAAAACTTCTTTTCCAGGTGAATAGATAAATGCAATAGATAATACTAACACAAAGCTAGCTAGTAAAGCAGTTGAGGCTCTGAAAGCACCTCATGAATCAAAACCCATTGTGTTGAGGAGGCTGATGGTTAAAAAACAGCTGCACAGGTGGCAGCCTCCAGTTCTGAAAAGGGAAGCCAGTGCTGAAGTGCATTAAACTTTCTCACAGCCAGCCGGGGGCGACTCCTCTGGTTGCAAAAAGAAGTCTGATTGTAAAGAAGTCTACTTCTCACCTGATTTCTATGAGTCAGATCAGTCTCAGTATTAATGAACTCACACTGAAAGATTCACAAATGTCTGTTGTGATTTATATATAAATGACTCTCCACGAATATATTTCTGATGCACACACAAATATGTCTAGTTTTAAATAAATGTCATAGAAATCCATAAATATATGCAAAATAATGTTGGTACATTTATATACAAACTGTTGAACCTACATTTACAAACTGCTGTCATGTGTGATCTTCACTGCATCTGTGTGGTTTTATGAGACTCCGCTGATGCATTGTTTTCAACAGGGAGTTATCTGTAGCCAATCAGATGTCTCCCTCCTTATCAGCCAATCACATGAGCGTGTCCCCACGGCGGTATGATTTACGTCATGCACAGTGTGAACGCCAACACGGAAACTAGTTAGACAGCTAGCTTTAGTGAAGTGGTTTCAAACGTTCGACTTGTGCATGCAGCTAAGAGTTTAACAATCAAATGTGGGCAGATACGTCTGTAAAGATCCCCAAATAATCCAAAGAAAAAGAGATGAAGGTTACACGATGTTGAAGGAGAGATCACCGGCACCCGGCGCGTTGCTGTCTGTTATCCTTTGTTCAGATTGAGACTGATCTGACCTCGTTGATTTATTACCTCAGTAAATATTGTAAACAGGAGTTTATGGTCTCAATCCACAGACTGAATATAAGAGGTAGACGTAGTCACGGTGACGTCACCCGTTGGTTTGTGGACTGCGGTTTTGAAGCCTCCAGTTCAGCATTTTGGCCGTCGCCATCTTGTTTTTTATGGAACCAGAAGTGAGACGAGAGGATGGAGCTAAGTACAACCGAACGCTGAACAAGACGTTCTTAAGTGACCAAAATGTTACGGTTAACTTTAATGAACTTTAACTTTAATCATGTTGTGTGAAAAAGACTTGAAACTAGCTCCAACCTCTCGCGTCACTTCTGGTTCCGCAAAACCAAGATGGCGAGGGACAAAATGCCAAACTCAAGGCTTCAAAACCGTAGACCGCAAACCAACGGGTAACGTCACGGTGACTACATCCACTTCTGCCTTAAAGCTGATCTATCCGTCGTCCTTCATAGATTGAGTTCTCATGTTCCTGTGGTTCATGCTATTCCTACTTTCTACTTCCATCACAGTCACTCCGTTTTGTGGTTAGGTTATTTTGAGACTCACGTGTACAGCCTGCCGTGCTGTTGCTCCTGCAACAATGACAACAAAGATAAGAAAAAAAAAAGAAAGTGCTTTGACTGACAAAAGAGTCGCTTGGTTCTTCTCTCCAATGGGCTTCTACCACAAGAATAACTAATGTTTAAGTCAGTGAAAGCGAAAAGAGACAGCGAGCGGATTGAAAACAGAGGTGAGGGTCATCGAAGGAGATGAGGAAGGAGAGGAATGACAGATGAGGATAGGAGGAGGAGGAGGAGGAGGGGGGGAGGAGGAGGAGGAGGAGGAGGAGGAGGGGGAGGAGGAGGAGGAGGAGGAGGAGGAGGAGGAGGGGGGGAGGAGGAGGAGGAGGAGGAGGAGGAGGAGGAGGAGAAGGAGGAAGAGGAGGAGGAGGAGGAGGAGGAGGAGGAGGAGGATACATTGGGGATAAAAGCTAAGAGATGGGCTTAAAGAAAGCCACAGAGAGGGTGAAGGAGAAGCCGCAGAGAGAGAGGAATATGGAGTGAAGAGAGCGTATAAATAGGAGAAGAATTAAGCACAAGCGATAAAATTTCAGTCCTCTCCTAGCAACAGTTACCGGGTCACTGATGGACAGCCCGCTGCATGGCAACCAGGCAGCGGCAGAGGATGAGAGGGAAAGAGATGAACAGAGGCCTACTGTTAGGCTGAGGGGGAAGAATAGGAGAATGGGAAGAGGAAGAGACGGGGGGAGGGAAGCTGGGAGGGTGTCATGGGGAACATTTTCACCACAGAAAAAAGACAATGCTCGGCACTCTGCTGTATGTGTGTATAAATATTAACATTATAGGCATTTAGCTGGTGCTCATCCCCACAGAGAAAGAATACGCTTTGGTAAAACAAAGAGAGGAAGCACCGAGGAGAGGGTTGGAAGTTTCAGGCTTTTCACATTGCTGTCAGTCTCACTAACTTCTGAGCTCTAAAAAGAGGAGAACTGGAGGAAGGCAGAGCTGCTGTTATGACAGCAAGGTTTGAACATTATAACTACAAGATCTATACTGTCAAAAGAAGAAAGCCTGCTCAGGATAAGGACAAGCTTTTATCATTATTGCACAGATAGTTCGATAGATGGAATCACTTTAAGAGGACACACGGATCAAAAAGACTACACAGATAAAGACAATGACAGAACAAGCTGCCCTATAAGGAACAATAAAACATCTTACATGTCACTTTGTCTAACTAAAGCAGAAAATTATCTCCCAGAGAGCTTCAGAGGAGACAAGAATCCTACTTAGTGTCTAAATACTGATGAGGATCCCGTCACTGTGTGATATAACGGAACGCTCCAGACTGAGTGGACCTCGTGCATCATGTGACTCTTTATGACAAATATCTGTGGTTGTAACATGGTGAGGTTAGTTTGTGGTAATGTGACAGGAAGCTGCAGCATCGTTGCTATGGTTACTAGCAGTTCAGATTTAGAATGATAACTAAACTGTTATACAATCCCAGTGTTGGGCAGCGGCAAAGCGGCGCTGCATGTAGCGGCGTTGCACGTAGCGGTCTAGCGGCATAGCGGCATAGCGGCGCTGCACGTAGCGGCATAGCGGCGCTGCGTGCACGTAGTGGCGCTGCACGTAGCAGCATAGCGGCGCTGCACGTAGCGGCGCTGCACGTAGCGGCGCTGCACGTAGCGGCATAGCGGATCTGTATGTAGTGGCATAGCGGCGCTGCATGCACGTAGCGGCACTTTATGCACGTAGTGGCGCTGCACGTACGTAGCGGCGCTGCGCGTAGTGGCATTTCTCAGTAGCGTAGTGGTAGCGTCACTGCTTTCTGATTCAAATAGCTTTTCAGTATAGCTCTTTTATTGATCAGGTACTGAGGTAGCCTCCACACAAGCTACATTTTCCCCGATCAGTCCCACCTCCCGTGTCCTCCCAGGTGCGCGACATAAGACTAAAACAACACACACCGGTGTGCAGCACGGTCCTGCTTGGCTAAATAACAGAGCTAACAGCTAACATTAACAGAGGTTGCATTGAGTTACATTATGAAGTGTTCAAGCTCTATTCAGTAACAAAAAAAAAGATAAATTCTAATGTCATCATGATGCGTTCAAATATAATCTTGTAAAATGTATTTTTTGGTGAGAAACTTGAATAAACCGAGTTGTTTTGAAGGAGATGTTTTCACAGCGATATAAAATAGATAATAGTGAGAATTCTGACCTGTTTAACTTCAATAATAATCAATAGCTTTGATGTAGTAAACTACTTGCTGCCATGTTGCTGTAGCTTATCTGGCTACATTTCCTGGCGGGTAGCTTCAGTGTATCAGTGAATCTTCTTATAGAGTTTGGTAGCTTAGCTCACTACACATCTCTAGTAGCTTGCCCAACTCTGTACAGCACCAAGTACATTTTTCTGGTAAAGAGAATGTTTTCTTATTATAACAAAATGCTTTGTTGTGATCTTTATTCATGACAACATCAAACATGTCATCAAACACTTCTTCATAAACTAGAGCAGGAGGCCCACAGAGAAACTTCATTTTTCTTTCCATCCATCCCTCTCCTCCCTCCACTGCCGCTCTACGCTCTCGGACTAAAGCCTCTCCTCTGTCAGAGCTCGTCTTCATCACCACACAGCACAGAGAGGAAGATGGAACATTCAAGCCTTACAGTATATATGGAGATATATGTACCATCCTTGTGCTAAAATGCCACACAGTGGCCGATTGAGGTTTGCAGCAATGATGTTTACATGCTTTAATGTTCAAAAACACATTCTGTCTCTCATCCTGCATGTCTGAATATACCTGAATTCACCTCCAGCTTTAAGCAGTAGCACTGAAGAAGTCTGTTTTTACATGACATGTCCCCTTCAATACTCCACTTCTCTGTTAAACTGTTGATGTTTTCAGACTCAGTACAGTCTGTAAATCTTGGAGCCTCTTCAGCTCTGAGCTGGCTGACATGTTGAGGATTTAAGGGAACTACTGGACACAACAAGTTAAATGTCTTTAATCTACCAGAGATTGATGCTTTTAGCAGAAACAAGCAGTTAGTTTATAATAAAATGCAGCACGGTAGGAACAAATGAATTTAAAATGAGATCAAATCTCTGATAAGAGAACAAGTTAGCATGCTTTTGTTAGCATTCAGTGACAACCTTCAGCACCTGGTACTTTTCAATGCCTACTGTTATGGACACTATTCAGTCAGTAGTAAAACTATATTGAGGCTCTAGCCCTAGCATTCACACAGACAGTACCCACGTTTTATTTTCCTTCATCAGACATATTAAAATGCTCTTCCTCTAACGCCACCACAGAGGCTGGTTGAGCTGTGCGGCGTCCCGCTGCAGTGCACAGGTTGTGGCTTATTGCTCCAGCTACAAGTCCCCGGAGAAGTGAAGGAGCCAGTGGTCAGACTCAGCTGTCGCGCTGCACTTTATAGCTCTGTGGAGTGTTCTCATTGTACCACATTAAAGCAAAATGTCCTTCTAAAGGCAGAGAGAGAAAAACAGTTTTTTCCCCTCAAGCTATCTGCTCATAGAAAACAGAAATCAATGATCTTTTACAACAAAAAATGCTTCTTCAAACAACTCCAGAGCATTTCTGAGGGACATATTGTACTTTGTACTCCACTACACTTTACAGATACTTGCAGATTACAACTTAACATACATAACATTTATAAAAGGTGATGCATTGTTATGAATGAAACTACCCAAGAGAATATAAAGTCATTAAAAGTAGCTCCACCTGACCAGTTACAACGTTAAAATCCTGCTCACACGTAATTAAATGCAGCGGGAATAATGATCCAATGATGTAACAGATAATATTATTTACTGTGGATGCTTAGGAATATTCCACAATTTAATTTGAGTGTAAAAATAGATGTATTAGTGCCTTCAAACATTTCCACCACTAGTCCACCACTTCAGTGTAATATACAGCATCTATTGTTGTGTTCAGACTGTAGTTATGAGCAGCTACAAGGTATATGAACAATAATCTGTAGTAATTATGTATTGTGAAGGTGGAGTGAACTATGAAGAGCTTAAATATTCTATTCTAAGACATCATATTTTTCTATGTCTGTACCATCCCATCATATCATCAACATATTTCTAAAGTTCGGGATCTCCACGAGAATTTTCAAAAAAGTTTGGTCCGTTTGAACGATCAGAAGTTGGTGACGATGGAGCGGCTGTGAGTCCAGCAGAGTTTACAACAATGTTGTTGAAATGTGAAATCTCACCGGTGCAGGTGTACAGTGTTACTGACACAGAATACACACACACACACACACACACACACACACACGCACACACACACACACTGAAAGTGCATATCCGATGCATTGGAGATGTGAACCAAGGTAACTCATTTTCTCTTCCAACTCTCTCCCTCGGCGTGCAGTGCCAGGAGTCAATAAAGCTTAAAGGAGCGAGGACTTTGGCTGGCCCGGCCTTTTGTGTCCGAACACACTGCCGCTCGCACAAAAGTTCCTCTTGAGAAGAAGAATAGAAAACACCGGTTCCTGTCATCCATCACAGGAGGCCATTTAGGGGAATTGCAGAGTGTTTGCTCAAGCCTTAATTAAAATGCACAGCCCATCACTGTGTTCCTGTGCTTAACCTTGGCTCGCCCACTTCTCACTCGCTCTCTCTTCACTTGACTTGAGAGAGCGAACATCAGGGTGTTCAAATGCATGGGAAAGCACACACACACACACACACACACACACACACACACACACAGAAATACAGTGTATGTATGCCACGCCGGCCAAGTCAGTCCTTACTCTGGTGATTCACTTCATTAGCATTCTTTACATCTCCCTCCAATGCTCTTAGTGCTGAAGGACATCCACCACACACACACACACACACACACACACACACACACACACACACACACACACACACACACACACACACACACACACACACGCTGATGCTAGCCTTAACTCCACCTCCGGTGTGGAGCTGCTCTCTGGACGAGGGTTGCTGCTTTATCATACCAGCTGTCGTGCTACAGCAGGCTGGCAGGGAGGTGGGGGGGGGGGGGGGGGGGGGGGTGTGTATGTGTGTGTGTGGGGGGGGGGGGGGGGTCGTCCTGCAGCCTGCTGGTGGTTAACCAGATAGATATGATGGTGTGAGGGTGATGGGGTGAGTGTTGCTGTAAGCAGCTCCTAGAAAGTGCAATGATTTTGATTACAATTTGCTGAGTCATCAGTTGCTACAACATCATTTGGTAAAAAAATAATATTGTATAATCAAAATGCAATTCCACTGAAAGTCATATTAAATTATTATTATTAAATACAGCGAGTCTCTGGGGACAAAAACAAA
>CAKAOJ020000330.1:512500-530000 GCA_916701645.2 Sebastolobus alascanus
AGAGCGCCGCTTTACCCGCTTCTTTGCTGCACCGTGTGGACGCTGAATGGACTCAGGACCAATCTGGCACCAAGCCGTCAGTAGCAGATCCTTTAAGTCCTGTAAGTTGCGAGGGGGGGGGCCTCCGTGGATCGGACTTGTTTGTCCACAACATCCCACAGATGCTCCATTGGATCGAGATCTGGATAATTTGGAGGCCGAGTCAACACCTCCAACTCGTTGCCGTCCACATGATGTAAAAGAAAACGTGATTCATCAGACCGGGCCACCTTCTTCCATCGCTCCGTGGGCCAGTTCTGATGATCACGGTGGACACGGGTCAGCACGAGCACCCTGACCGGTCCCCATACAAAACAAACTGCGATGCTCTGTGTGTTCTGACACCTTTCTATCAGAACCAGCATTAACTTTTTCAGCAATTTGAGCTCCAGTAGCTCTTCTATTGGACCGGACAACACGGGCCAGCCTTCGCTCCCCACGTGCATCAATGAGCCTCGGGTCTGACCCGGTTCTCCTTCCTTGGACCATTTTTGGTCGGTTCTGACCACTGCAGACCGGGAACATCCCACAAGAGCTGCAGTTCTGGAGATGTTCTGACCCAGTCGTCTAGCCAGCACTATTTGGCCCTCGTCAAAGTCGCTCACATTCTTACGCTGGCCCATTTTTTCTGCTTCCAACACAAAGTTCAAAGTTCAAAATGTTCACATGCTGTCTAATATATCCCCCCACTGCCAGTTGCCATGGTAACCAGATCATCCATGTTATTCACTTCACCTGTCAGTGGTCTTAATGTTATGGCTGATCGGTGTATATTCTAATGAGCTGCCTGTGACATAGGAAGGGGAGCCAGATGTGATTGGCTGGTTGAATCCCATGTTTTCTGATCTAGACATCCCATAATAAAACTGACTGGGTTGGTAGGAACTCCAGATGGATGTGCACGAGCACTGACAAAGTGAGTTTTTCATGATATGTCCCCTTTAATACTGATGCCAACTCCTTTCAAAGCAACTTTTCATATTTTGTATATTTATTATTTTCTGTAAGCTCTGTTTCCAACTGCAGGATGAGGAATACTGTCTCCTTTGATTTTATTTATTTATTTCACTCCTTGTCAACCTAAAAGTAGAAACTGGTGAATAGATGTAACTCCCCCCCCCCCCCCCCCATTTCCAGAAGAAATACAGCAGACTTGACCTCAGTGTCCTCGGTGGTAGCTATGGCCTTGAGTAGTTGGCATTTAAACTGAAGCGTAATGCCAATCTGCATTATGTTTTGAGGGTTTGAGGTGGGGGGGGGGGGGGGGGGGGGGGGGGGGGCAGTGGGTGTCTGGCCCCGGGCACAGAAACAGCCTTGCCACCGTGTGTCCATTGTCTGGTGTCCTCTGCAGCCTTGGATAGGTGTCTTTCAATCTCTCAATGGAGCAATTTATGCACAAAAAGCTGCACGAGCTAACGCACACTGCATTCAACAAAGTGACGATATGGCGGATGTTAAACAAAGCTCTGGCTTTTCAGACCAATGAATGCTCCCTATTAGAAGTAGTGGTTGTGTGTTTTTTTTTTCAGAGCTCCTGTGGTTAAGTGGCTGCTTTAATTAGGCAGGCATTATTGTGCAGTCATTCAGTAGACACTGTTAAGTCAAACAACTCAGTTCAGCCTTGCACTCAGTACAAATGTGGCTTAATTGGGAGTTAAAAGTCTCACTGTCGGGTTTTCAAATCTAATCAGCGTGTCTTTGAAAGGGCAATCTGCTCGGAGCAGCCGATACTCGTGTCTCTGCTTCAGCTACACGGCTGCTGTGGGTTGTTTCGGCTCCGTCGTAGCGCTGCAGCCGATTGTATAGCAAACTCACTATAAAGCTCCGTAAAGCCAAACACAATGACTGAGTGCAACTCTTCCTCCAACCAACCAATATTTGTTTCACATCTCACCATCAACTGAATAAGTGAATACAGAGCTCGGTTAAAGGATGCTTTCTATCCAAAACAGCTGGAGATACGGTCTCAGGGTCTACACTTTACGCTCACATCAGCCTCCCATCTTTATTGGGTTTTTTGTTTTTTTATTAAATCACAGTTTCTGGTCTAAATCAGCGGAGCATTTCAGGCCACGACCGGTTAGCCCTCTTTCTTCAATCCAGCAGGAAAGCTTTCAGCTTCTGCTTGTGACAGTTCTTAGATCATGTGATGATGCTATTCCTCTGAGGGAGACTGAGATGCTCCACAGGGACTCAGGAAGTCTCCAGAAAAGCTAGGAAGTGGCTGCCGAGTTAAGATTGTGTCAAAATCGATCCACAAATGACATCTCACTGTGGAGCCTCGGACTTTATTCAGACAACTGTAATGGTGGGAAAGCAAATTATTATGAGAAACTGGATGAATCCGGGTGAGCTCTCTTTTCAGAAGTGGTTCACACAGTTGGCAAAAGTGGCTTCATACCAACAACTTTCTGTTTCAGCTCAAAGGACAGGACTAAGAAATATGTGGTGAAGTGGGGACACTACTAAGAATACATTGCTCATGTGGACGGACCTCGAAGTAAAGCACACACCATCACACAATACTTACAGCACACACACATTCACACACTCTATGTGTCTGAAAATTGATTGGATGCTTGTAAATTAGATTAGACCATGGTGCAGATGAATGTAGGAATATGTATTTGATTTGTCTCTTTTAATTTATTCATTTATTTATTTTTTTTTGGCATTTTATTTATATACTAGGATTTTGTAGATATTATTTTTTCATTCATTTATATCTTTTTATTTATTTATTATTATTTTTATATTCATATTATTTGCATATAGGAGTTTGATTTGTGGACCAAAATGTGACATTGTTCATGTAAAAAATCAATAAAATACTAATTACAAAAAAAAAAGATTGTGTCAAAGAAGTCAAAGAAAAACACACTGAATGAATATTATATTATATATATATATATATATCATAAAAACATGTTACTGAAGCTGAACCTGATCAGTGTGCTACAGGAGAACAAATCAAACAACAAGAGAGGTCGACCAAGAGAAGAGAGATCTGGAAACTGAGCATTAAAAGAAAGGAAAAGGGCAAAGATGCCCGTGCTTTACTCTTGTTTGAACATGTGTGTGTGTGTGTGTGTGTGTGTGTGTGTGTTATGAGCATTGAAGTATTGAACAAAGAGCTGTAGATCAAACCCAACACATGTTACTTTGTCCTTGCGTCATGTGGGATGCTGAACGGATTAACACCTATTGCATCAAGCCGAGACACCTTCCGCCCGGCAATTATCGCTCATTCAACGGCAGGGTGGGAGTGAATATGAAATTAAGCGGCTTATCTTTTTCCCCCAGTTGAACAAAAGGAATCGTTAGGATGGACAAAGAGACAGACGGGCGCCATGTAGATGTGCATTATACTGTAAAATGTGACGAAGAACAGAGCCGCCTTCGTCCGAACGTCCACATTGACCTGGTTATCGAATGCCTAAAAAAAGGCAATGCTGCACAAAAGTGTGCCGAGAGCTGAAAACAGGAGAGGAAAGAAAGAGAAAGTGATGGAGGCAGGAGAGAGGGAAATCAAATGCATACTTGAGCTGGTGTCGGAGTGGAAGATAAGGAAAGCCAAGCAGATGAGTGATTGTGAATCGATAGCCTCTGGGCACGCTGCTCTCCTCTCCCTTGCCAAAGAGTTAACCTTGCGGGTCAGCGCTGATTCAATACGCCTCCGTTACCAATATGCCTTTGAGCCCGGAGGCACACGAACCCCTTCATTAACAGCCCGGCATTAGTGAAGCATTGCTTTTAGTCTCCACACTCTGTGCAGTGTTTTCCTTTAACCCCGCACACACACACCTGGATCTGCTGATCTCCTGATCTTCTGATCTCCTGCCCTTCCCACGATGCTTTTCCACTGCTCGGATGAGATGCTAAGATTTGTTTTGTCCAGCTCGGTTCAGCTCGGTTCAGCTCGGTTCAGAGGGTGTTTACAGGCTGAAGGCACTTTTTATTTCCAATTTAAGCTGTTAAAGTTTAGTGTTTCTCAACCTCTTTCTTTTCTGGCCAAAGTTAAATTAATAGTGAGGTTTTTGGTATAATTACAGTATTACAGTAATCTCTGTGAGAAACTGTTAAATCATGATACCTATGTATTGTTGGTGTTGATCCATGTTTTTCTCATTTCCATAGAGAAAAATATGTGAAATATCAAGAAAACATGAATATGTGTTTACCGTCTTACTCAAGATCAAGCTGGGTTTCATCTCTCTGTCTCCAGAACATGTGGCTATAGGTCCAAGATGTGTCCAGCTGCTAGCTTAGCACAAATGTTCAGAAACATTATAGCCCCCTTTAATTAATTCCATTAAGACCACAGTGTTGCACAGTGGAGCTCCCTGCTCAGAATATATCTAGCATCGTCTGGCAGTAAAAAGTTGAACATTGCATCATCTGAAAACACACGGAGCGATGACAGATTCCTCGTGGGTTACTATGTTGACATGAATGAAGAACTTCTACTGTTTACCTCCCAATCTTTGCCACAGAATGATTGATAACGTTGTGTGATAGGCCTTCAAAGTCATGGATCTAGTGCTCAAACTGGCCTTCTGGGATAGGATGTCATTGATAATGTTTACATGCACGCTCATATTCCACTATTATTTCCAAATATGACAATATTCAGAATTTGATGAAGGTCATGTAAACATCCGTTTGGATATTCTGAATTAGGCCTCGTTCAGAATGGAGCATTATCCAATTAAGACAAGTGGGATAAACCGGTGCTGTTCAGGTTTCAGGAGCATTCTTTGGACGTTTATACGCCACATTCAGAATATGCGTCTCAGTTTGTGACACACGGCCTTTTGCCTGTTCACAGTCAGCTCTGTGCTACAAATCCTCAAGACCTAAACCAAGTTCCTGTGTCTTGTTTCCCCCCCGCTGATTAAAGTGAAGGGGGGGTTAGCCCCAAAGCTAGCATCAACAATTGCTCGGGCACACTTAAGGTGGACTGACCTTTAAGGTGGACCAGATATTCTCTTTTAAGTGACAACCACTCTTTTGAGTTTTGCTCAGCTTTTAATTAAATTTTTTTTTTTCTATTTTCAATATTTAAACAGTTGATTATTAACATCCCTACTGCAAAGCTCTGTTTGCATCAGGAAAAGTTGAATGTCAGCATCAACATCATGTTATATATTCAATTAGTTACAGTCAGATAGTGAGGAACATCTGATGAAAATAAAACGTGTTTTTAAAGTTATTGTTAAAACTGTGATGATCTAATTTAGTACTCATATTGGTACTCAAGTGCCCAAATGTGAGCCTGGCCTGAAAAGAAATGAACTTCTGTTTTGTCGTTGTAGTTTTGTCCTTCATTCACAGCACAGAAATAGTTTGATGGGTCAAGAAACACCAGAGTTTTCACCATGTTCTTCATCATCAACACCGTTGACGGAGGCGTTGTTTACAACAGAGCTCCGTTGTTGTTGCTTTTCTTCCATCATGGGAAACGTGATATCGCTGGTTAATGAGATGGATGCGAGGAGTCACAGAGGGTATCATGAGAGCAGTGTGTTGTGTTTTACTGAGACTCGGCTACACGAGGACATCCCGGACTCCGACGTGTCTGTAGACGGCTTCCAGGCAGCGGTGCAATCCTGGTCACATCACAGCTAAACAATGTGTGTAGCTCGGACATTGAACTGCTCGTCATGAGCCTACGTCCGTATGGTTGAGATGAGAGCTTTAAATCATGAACATTCCACATTAACCATATATAAAGTACTTATACCTGTGATCTGATATTGTACATACATACGTAGCTTTATGCATCTTCTCATCTACGATCCTGACAGAAGTTGTTGCTGTTATATTTTTTTCATATGTTTGGCATTGTGTATATTTTGGATTTGTACCTCACTGTCAACCATTTCATGATCCTTAATATATTTTTTGATTGCACCTTACTAATATTTTATTTTTTGTTCTCTATATATTTGCACTCTTTCCTACTATGTACTGCTGCACAACAGTTTCCCTTGGGATAAATAGAGTTCTTATCTGATCTTATAAAGTTAGCCACATTTGGACGAGAAAACAAACAATAATGTTCTTTTTACCTGCAGATAAAGTGTCTGAGATCAACCCATATATCAATCAACCCATATATCAATCAACCCCATATATCAATCAACCCCATATATCAATCAACCCATATATCAATCAACCCCATATATCAATCAACCCCATATATCAATCAACCCATATATCGATCAAACCCATATATCAATCAAACCCATATATCAATCAACCCCATATATCAATCAACCCCATATATCAATCAAACCCATATATCAATCAACCCATATATCAATCAAACCCATATATCAATCAACCCATATATCGATCAAACCCATATATCAATCAACCCCATATATCAATCAAACCCATATATCAATCAACCCATATATCAATCAAACCCATATATCAATCAACCCATATATCGATCAAACCCATATATCAATCAACCCCATGTATCAATCAACCCATATATCGATCAAACACATATATCAATCAAACCCATATATCAATCAACCCCATATATCAATCAAACCCATATATCAATCAAACCAATATATCAATCAAACCCATATATCAATCAAACCCATATATCAATCAAACCCACATATCAATCAACCCATATATCGATCAAACCCATATATCAATCAAACCCATATATCAATCAACCCCATATATCAATCAACCCCATATATCAATCAAACCCATATATCAATCAACCCATATATCAATCAAACCCATATATCAATCAACCCCATATATCAATCAAACCCATATATCAATCAACCCATATATCGATCAAACCCATATATCAATCAAACCCATATATCAATCAACCCCATATATCAATCAACCCCATATATCAATCAAACCCATATATCAATCAAACCCATATATCAATCAACCCATATATCGATCAAACCCATATATCAATCAACCCCATATATCAATGAACCCATATATCGATCAAACCCATATATCAATCAAACCCATATATCAATCAACCCCATATATCAATCAAACCCATATATCAATCAAACCAATATATCAATCAAACCCATATATCAATCAAACCCATATATCAATCAAACCCACATATCAATCAACCCATATATCGATCAAACCCATATATCGATCAACCCCATATATCAATCAAACCCATATATCAATCAACCCCATATATCAATCGAACCCATATATCAATCAACCCCATATATCAATCAAACCCATATATCAATCAACCCATATATCGATCAAACCCATATATCAATCAACCCCATGTATCAATCAAACCCATATATCAATCAAACCAATATATCAATCAAACCCATATATCAATCAAACCCATATATCAATCAAACCCATATATCAATCAACCCCATGTATCAATCAAACCCATATATCAATCAAACCCATATATCAATCAAACCCATATATCAATCCAACCCATATATCAATCAAACCCATATACCAATCAAACCCATATATCAATCAAACCCATATATCAATCAAACCCATATATCAATCAAACCCGAGCACTTGTTTCTCGGTCTTATTGCCCTGCTGTTAGATTCAGAAGATCAGCAGGTGTGATGCCTCATCGACACTGAAACTCTGTCTCACAGACTCCACCTGGTTATCCTTGTTTCCCTCCATCCTTATTCCTCCCCTCCATCCCGTCGCTCACTCCCTTCACCCCGCCTCACCCTGACACATATGACTGTGGAGGACGGAGATCTGAGCGACCCGGGGTGCACACCTCCTGCCAGATTAAGACAGCTGAATGGATAAGAAGCAGCACGCCATGCTGCCGCCGCTGCTGGGGCTTTTAAAGGTGCATCTGAAATTGCCTCTGTGAGCTGATAAACAGAGTCTTTGGCAGGCAATGAGAGTTTGCGAGGCATAATCTCTCACAGTGGGGACGCGCTTGAGTGCTGGACAGCGAGAAATTCGATTAACGCCCCCTCCGGGATCCCCCCATCTCCCCCCACCTCAGAGGGTGGATCCACCTCTGGATACGGCCCGTCACCCGCTACTGACTAGTGACAAAGCTGCTGTTCCCCGGCTGGAAAACCATCTGCTGGAGACAAGGCTTTTAAAGCAAAGATGGCTGACAGGCTGTGGGTATAAACTGTATATGTTTAATCACAGATGTGTGTTTTTAACCCTCTGTACACCTGACAGTAACATGCATCCTGGGTAATCACATTCAGATCAGTCAGGCAGTGGAAAATTAAAAAAAAAATGCCTTAATTCAAAATGTAAATGCAAGCCAGACGCATGAAAGAGCAGATCAACCAAAGCACTTTTTGGAGGTGAGCAGAGACACGCTTTACCACGCAACATGTCTCTAGTGCATATCTCCAAGATACACAACACACTAATTAACTTCTTCACATGAATCCAGTCAGGACCTGTGCAAAGCAGAAGACAGCTCAGACATTAACTTCACAGCTTCCTGTTAAACCTCTTCTACTCTCCACTGATGGATCCATCATCACAAACGTCCGCTGTGTGGCCGAGCACTGCTAGAAGCTCCAGAACTTCTTGTTGGATTCTAGGAGATCCAAAGAATACCAACTTTGTGAAACTGTGCAACAAGTGAAGCACAAGACATCAATAATGTTTCCCTTTAAGTGAACGGTGTAGACAGTTTGAATGTTTTACCTGATGTAAACAGCTGTAATCTGGCTGATGTGGAGACTATACCTGCAGGTTGTGCAGCTACCGTTGGCTTTGGCTGGTTTGGTTCACAGCTAAATGAACACGAAGAGGAAAAATCGAATGCAGCTGCTTCGTATTTGGTAAAGCAGGATTAAACATTTGTGTGTTTATACTACTGAACGTGTGACAAGTGAAAGACACGTCTCATGTCACTGTTGACTTTGTCAGTATTTAACCAAGATGACTTTCCTTAACCTTAAACATAATCCAGGTGGCATTATATTTATATACAGTATATATCTATATATATATATATAGATATATATATGTATTAGGGCTGTCGAAGTTAACGTGATAACGCGTTAACGTAAATGTTTTTAATTACCCTCGGGCCCTGCCACTATTCAATCTTTCGGAGGTTGCAGCAGGCTCAGTTTTAAAGCTGGAGTGAAGATGAAATATGAAACTAGAAACCCTAAAGAATCCATCGGTACCAACATGTCATACTATAGTTTGTCGTGGAGGAGGTTAAATAACGCTCCAAACTTGTGCTAAATTTTGGTGGCAGTTTGCCATGTTATGATTTGAGCGTATTGTTTTATGCTAAATGCAGAACCTGAGAGGGTTTCTGGACAATATCTGTCAGTGTTTTGTGTTGTTAATTGATTTACAATAATAAATATATTCATACATTTGCATAAAGCAGCATATTAGCCCACTCCCATGTTGATAAGAGGATTAAATACTAGACTAATCTCCCTTTAAGGTACATTTAGAACAGATAAAAATTAATTTGTGATTAATTGCAATTAACTATAGACAATCATGTGATATATAAACTGTATATATATGCCTAACCTTGAACCTGAAGGCTCTTGTGTCTTTCAGAAGAAACAAGCTGCTTGTCCTGACTGAGTCAGTGTGAATGTGTGAATCTAAATTAAAAGTGCTGAAAAAGAGAAAACAGATGCAACGGCTTGTCCTAAAACATAAAGAGGGCCTTAATGTTGGTCTCATACACAGATTCTCTAATACACACAAGTGCCGGCACTTATCCACAGTAATTACCAAGAAATAATTCATCATCAATTACAGGCTGTAAGTTGCCACAACACACACAGGAACCACTTGTGCAGTTGAAATCTTGGAGGAAATAAATATTAATTCCAGGTTTAAACAGGCTCTGTAATGATTTGGGGTGTTTTTTTTCCCGCAGAGCTAATTATCATTAATATACAAGTAATAACCTCAGTGATTCTCTGGACTGTCCAGCCTTAATTTGAAAAAGTAATTTGAGCCCCCAGATTCAGAATCTGTGAAATATCAAAAATATCTTCGTCGAAAACATCCCAAAATTTTGAAGAAAAAAAAAAAATCCCCAAGCATCCTTGCAGCTGAAGTAAGGCACTGTAGCATGAAATAACAAATTTGTGTTTGCTGCGCTCACCACGACACCGTGGCCCCTCACAGCCAGACTGACTGGTGGAAATGCATAAATATTATGTCAATTAGACATTTAGTGTTAACCTGCTCCCAGCAATTTGTGATAAGGTGTGGGAGTGGTGAGGTGAATCCAGCTAATAAATCACTAGAGCCGCTGGAGCCACTCCTTGGAACGACAGATAAAAAAAAACCTACCTGGCAAATGTATTTCTCTTGGGAGCAGCCCAATCTAATTATGGAAGGAGATGAGGGGTGGAGGTGGAAAGGAAACGGCCCGGGAGGTGGAACCATTTCTCTGTGTGTGTGTGAATCAGTACCGGCAATCCTGTGCCACAGTTTGTGAATCATAGGCTCAAAATCTAATTATGTGTCTCTTCCTCAGAAGTTGCATGATGGTGTGACATAGCTACTTAAGAGACTAGCAAGATAAACGCCCAGAGCCGTGCTATTGGGCTCTATAGAGGCTACAACAGCCCGATGAAATTCAACATACTGGTGATTTAGCTATTCTAAGATACTTAACAGTAGAGGAGGTAAAACTTTGTTCTCATGGTCGGACTTCAAAAGAGGTCATCATCTTGGAAACATGCTCAGCAGATTTCATGGCTATCTGTCTTTTAGACTGGAAGAAACCGTGTGTGCAAACTTCACATTTTGGCCTGCAGGAGGCCAAGAGGGAACTTCAGAGCGAGTCCAAAATGGAAAAGTTTCATCCTTCGGGGAGCATGGATATCTAACACGGCTGGATTACCAACTGCATAGCATTTGAATGTTCTGTTCAGCAGTCACCAGGAGAAGCAGAATTGTAACTGAATTGTAATGAACATCACAAATTGTCCGATGAGACTCTCGCTTGCCTCCGATGCCCGAGGCACATCTTCAGATCCACAAATTGGTTATACAATATCTAACTAGATGATTGCATTTCCTCCAGAAAATGTGTGTGAACGCTGACAGCTGAAAGTAATTGCAAAGCATTGCTAAAAAAATACAGAAATCTTAAAGCACAAATGTGGAATAGACTTCCAAAAAGAAGTATTTGGGTGGAATAAACCTTTAACCTACAAGCCGTTAGACAGAAAGTAGTATTTTGGTAGAATTAGCTTTTATTTTGAAAACAATAGGCCCATCCCTAGTTTCCTGTTAACATACAGTGAGAGTTGGGGCTTTTATTTTGAAAAAAAAACACACCTCATCCTTAACGTCCTGTTAAGGAAGGAACTGGTTTCTAGTCGTAGTTAAGATTCAAGCTGCAGCGCTCTGAACCATTTGAAGATTTGTATTACCATTGCCGACTTTAAAAGTTTAAAAATACCAATAATGTATGAAAGATGTGGAACATTGTGAGGTGTGAACGGAGTATATAAGAAGAGAAAAGTCCTTAGTGTGTGTGTGTGTGTGTGTGTGTGTGTGTGTGTGTGTGTGTGTGTCAACCTACACTGATTAGCTCATCTCAGTCACCTGTGTAGCAGCAATCAACGGTTACCAGGGCAACCTGTGATGTTAACCTTTGATGTAATGCTAAGTGAATCCTCAGTCAGACAGAGAACTGTGAGCAGCAGAGTCCGGATCCTCTGATGACCACATAGTGCGAGATTTGGGTCAAAAACGTGATCGTGGAGGAGTTTAGAGAACTGGAACTTTTTGCTCTCTTCCAGAAAATCTGGTCAAAGTTAACATGGGTCCCTATGTGGGGGGGGGGGGGAGAATGCTTGGAGTTCCTGTCACTTCCAGGCATTTATAACCAAATGTGTTAGTCTGACTGATCCCGTAGTTACATGTCTGCGACCAGCACAAGATTTACAACATTTAGACCCAAAATTGTGTATGAAGAGTTAAAATTGTGGGAATGAGAGCAAGTTTAACTTTTTTTTTTTTGCATAAGATTTTAAAGCTCCTCTACACTCTAACCATGATGTCATCACTCTAGATCTGAACAGTACGTCAAATACACACCCATGAAACGGTCTGAAAAAAGCATAAAACATTAACTGTGATACGTCAAAAACTGTAAAACATATCGAAAATCTGAATGTACGTTTAATACTTATATATACTTTATACTTTTATACTTTATACTTTATACTCTGTATTACTTACATGTGTCTTGTACTACCTGTGATGTTTTTACTAATATGTTTGCACTATGGAACTGTGATGCTGGAAACTTGAATTTCCCTCGGGATCAATAAAGTTACTATCTATCTATCTATCTATCTATCTATCTATCTATCTATCTATCTATCTATCTATCTATCTATCTAGTTCAAAGTCTTGTAGCCTGATTAAAGTGGAAATGGTGTCTGTAGCTGTAAGTATGTGGAAGGAGTTGAGGTTCAAAGTGGAGCAGGTTTAAGAGGATTTGATGATGCTCTCCATTGAGTTACTGCTATAATGCTGCTGAATCAGCATTCACACCATTAGGCCCATCGATACCAACAGAACACAGGTCAGAAGTCCAACACAGTGAGGCTGTCATCTATAGGGTTGGGTATCGTTAAAGAACGGCTTTTTTTTTTTTATTTCTAAGGCAAAAATCTGTGTTGCCATCTGGTCCAATAGTAGGGGGAGTCACAGTTTCAATCAATCAAAATTAGCTTGGATCTCAATCATCGATAGCAATAGCAGGATCGGCAATTATCTTATTTTTCTCCACCATCATCCTGCTAGCAACAAGCTAGCAGGTTGCTGAGTGCCGTCTCTCAGCACACACAGACTCTGCCTCCGTCCTCGGTGACACACAGTGATCAGAGAAACAATCGTGACGGTAAATGACAACAAAACCATATTTCTGTAGATGACAGCAGACTTGTAACGCTCTGCAGAAGGATTTCTGTAGTGTTTTTGTAACGATGATGTTCTGAGGTGGGTCACACAGATACTGATATTGAAAACATGCAGCTTTTTATATTATATTTTTACTTTTTAATATTTTATATTGTAGACTTTTTGAAACACTTTCTAAATAAAAAGGGAGTTCAGTTCTCTTTTTAAAGAAGAATTTGAAAGTGTAAATGAGATGTTGTCGGGGCATAAAACCGATGATCTGTTGATCTTTATGAATCAAGACTCCACAGTCTAACAATGGCATGTTTCGGTACCCGACCATCACGTAAAACAAAGCTATGATGACTACAACTGAGCAAATGTAGCACTGTGGTCGGATTTCACTAAATGGTGACTGAAGTGCTTCTGAAAAAGGCATCACTGGGTAAAGTCTAGACAGGAAGCTCCACACAATGACAACGAGAGGCTATTCTGAATTGATCTGAGAGAGGAGCTGAGATCACAGCTGCTCAGCCTGTCACAATGTGAGCTGCTGGAGTTACGGGTTTCCAGTTGGATGATATAACTATCACACACACACACACACACACACACACACACACACACACACAAACACACACACACACACACACACCACATCTGTGCATGAAGGAATAACTGATGGAGGCTTAAATTCAACCGTCCCCACACTAAACGGAGAAAGAAGATTGTGGATGTGTGCTGATATTTCACAAAACAAATCCAGCTATTTCAACCACAGTTTATTAGAATCTGAGACAAATTAATAAAATTCAATATTTGTTTAGTCCTTCTGGTTTAAGAAAATTTCATTTATTTTAAGTCTATTCTGAGTCCTAGAAACAGAGTTGGCTTTTAATGAGACATAGTTTACCTTAAGTATTAAATCTGTAGATATTTTAATGAAAATATACCATCAAACATCCAACATGTGATGTTCGGAGCTCTTATCCTTTACTACAGCTAGCTAGCTAACAAGTGCTGTAGATTTATTGGACACTGAGCTACAGTAAGATTGTTTTAACATTTGTTGATTTATTGTAACATCTCCTTAAATCCATTAATCCCCCAAATCTCGCTCTTTTCCTTTAATACACCAACATAAAATTATCCTCTCTGAATTTCAAAACATACATTAGTAAGTTAAGTTTGAAGAATATTTGAGAATCTTTTTTACAGGTCAGCTTTTCATTGAAGTGAGCTGGAGCTAGCCAGTGGGACACGCTCACATAAGCTAACATTTTATTAAAATTTCATTATTTTAATACAATCTGCTTATTTTGCGTAGTTTCATAATTTTTATTTATTTATCTTTATCGTTATTTTTATTTCCTTGTATTTTATTTATCTTTTATTATCTTACATACCCATCTTTTATATCTTTCTTAGTCAATTAACTTTTATCTTGGTTGTTTTGGTGTGCATTAGTCTCTAAATACATTTTTAACATTCTACATCTTTGTCAATCGTCTGTCCAGCACTTTGCATTACATTTGACTTGTTTGAAAGGTGCTATATAAATAAAGTTTGATTGATTGATTTGTTCCACTTGGGAACAAACAGAGTTGTTTGTGCTTTGCAGCACTTAACTGGGAAGAAGAAAGATAATCATTTGTATGTCATAAGCCTAATGCATGTACCATACAAAGTACAAGTAGCTTCATTATTAAGGCCATTGACAAAGCTAATTAATCCAATTAATGCTAATTTATGCAGCAAAGTGTTCCAGAATCAAATCAGATCATCTCGTACACAGGAGGAACCTGGGGTGTAAATACACCATTTCTATCAAGGGCTGATCTCGTGTTGTGTTCACACGACTGTGACTCCACCGAAACAAAGACAACCCTGTGATATTACAAATAACATGTTAACATGCCGCAGGGGAGACGAGGCAAAATCCCTTAATCACATTAAAAGTCCTCAGAGGAGAAACACGGGCTGCAGCTCGTCAGCAACAAGAAGAGCTGTGGTACAAGTCTCAAAAAGTACGTCATGTAATTCAGATTCACACATTTCTCATAGAAAATTTAATTTGTCAAAAAAAGTTTTTTTTAAATTTGCACCTATGTGGTTCATAACTGGGTGAGATGTAGCACATTAAAGTCTGCTTATCACACTGAGGAAGAGTTATATCTTCGGTACAAGTATCTGTGGAGAGAAGAAGCTTGGAAAGTGTGCCAGTGGTGGCAGACCTCCAGGAAGTAAAGTGGCTCGCTGGTAACCTCTTTACTGCTGGAGCTCAACAAAATATCACTAAAGAAAAATAGTAGTTAGTGGATGGAACTTCATTTCTATGACTACAAGAACTGTAAGGAGAGGAAAAGGGAGAGGGAGAGGGAGAGGGAGAGGGAGAGAGAGAGGGAGAGAGAGAGGGAGAGGAAGAGGGAGAGAGAGAGGAAGAAGAGGGAGAGGGAGAGGAAGAGGGAGATGAAGAGGAAGAGGGAGAGGAAGAGGAAGAGGGAGAGGAAGAGGAAGAGAGAGAGGAAGAGGGAGAGGAAGAGGAAGAGGGAGAGGGAGAAGAGGGAGAGGGAGAGAGAGAGGGAGAGGGAGAGGAAGAGGAAGAGGGAGAGGGAGAGGAAGAGGGAGAGGGAGAAGAGGGAGGTGCAGGTGAGTGATGTGACCCATGACTGTTATTTTAGTAATTGAGTATTCTACCGATTATTCCAGCGATTAATCAAGTAAACAACACCATCTACAGAGGCCCACACCATCTACAGAGGCCCACACCATCTACAGAGGCCCACGCCATCTACAGAGGCCTACAGAGGCCCGCGCCATCTACAGAGGCCCACGCCATCTACAGAGGCCCACGCCATCTACAGAGGCCCACACCATCTACAGAGGCCCACACCATCTACAGAGGCCTACAGAGGCCCGCGCCATCTACAGAGGCCCACGCCATCTACAGAGGCCCACGCCATCTACAGAGGCCCACACCATCTACAGAGGCCCACACCATCTACAGAGGCCCACACCATCTACAGAGGCCCACGCCATCTACAGAGGCCTACAGAGGCCCGCGCCATCTACAGAGGCCCACGCCATCTACAGAGGCCCACGCCATCTACAGAGGCCCACACCATCTACAGAGGCCCACACCATCTACAGAGGCCTACAGAGGCCCGCGCCATCTACAGAGGCCCACGCCATCTACAGAGGCCCACGCCATCTACAGAGGCCCACACCATCTACAGAGGCCCACACCATCTACAGAGGCCCACACCATCTACAGAGGCCCACACCATCTACAGAGGCCCACACCGTCTATAGAGGCCCACACCATCTACAGAGGCCCACACCATCTACAGAGGCCTACAGAGGCCCGCGCCATCTACAGAGGCCCGCGCCATCTACAGAGGCCCACACCATCTACAGAGGCCCACACCATCTACAGAGGCCCACACCATCTATAGAGGCCCACACCATCTACAGAGGCCCACACCATCTACAGAGGCCTACAGAGGCCCGCGCCATCTACAGAGGCCCACGCCATCTACAGAGGCCCACACCATCTACAGAGGCCCACACCATCTACAGAGGCCCACGCCATCTACAGAGGCCCACACCATCTACAGAGGCCCACACCATCTACAGAGGCCTACAGAGGCCCACGCCATCTACAGAGGCCCACACCATCTACAGAGGCCCACACCATCTACAGAGGCCCACACCATCTACAGAGGCCCACGCCATCTACAGAGGCCCACGCCATCTACAGAGGCCCACACCATCTACAGAGGCCCACACCATCTACAGAGGCCTACGCCATCTACAGAGGCCCACACCATCTACAGAGGCCCACGCCATCTACAGAGGCCCACGCCATCTACAGAGGCCCACACCATCTAAAGAGGCCCACGCCATCTACAGAGGCCCACGCCATCTACAGAGGCCCACACCATCTACAGAGGCCCACACCATCTACAGAGGCCCACGCCATCTACAGAGGCCCACGCCATCTACAGAGGCCCACACCATCTACAGAGGCCCACACCATCTACAGAGGCCCGCGCCACAGCGTCTTGTGTGAGTATAAACAAAGCTTCATGCTTCCTAATTTCATATGACACCAGAATCTTCACTCTAGCTTTAAAACTGGGCCTTCAGCCTAAAAATCACAAGTTGCGATAATGCGTTAAAGAAATTAGTGACGTTAAAACAAATGCGTTAACGTGTTATTAACTTAGACAGCCTGAGCTAATAATTATTTTACTGATAATTATAATTAATAATGGTTACTAATTATTAATAATGATATAATGTATCTTATTTTAACAGTTTATTGGTGCACACATTATAACATTGTATATACTGTATTATAAGTGTTTGTTAATGATTACAGAATGATTAGTAAACCTTTAAGAAATACTTTGTAAAACATCTATTAACATTATTTAGATATTTAACATTTCTCAATGGTTAATAACCAGTTCATGGTCCATCTATGTAATGTTTATAGATGTTTCTTAAAGGTTCACAAATCATTTGGTAATAACTAATAAATACTTAATATAGT
>CAKAOJ020000330.1:535000-724295 GCA_916701645.2 Sebastolobus alascanus
GCAAATAAAGCAAAAAGAAAAAACATATTTCATTTAGTCTAAAAGCAACTTAAAGGTATAATATGTTCAATTTGTCGGTTGCTGTTTGTAAACATTCAAAGAGAGAGAGAGAGAGAGCAGCGATGGTCAAGCTAGCTATAGAGTGAATGAAGAGAGGGGGCGGCGTTAGTGAGAACAAAGCAGTGAATCAGAGAAATGAAACGTTATTTTCTGATTGTTTAAAGGTGGTTATGTTCACCCGGTCCTCTCTGTGCCTCGGCCAGACACAGAGCAGAGGAGCGAGATAGGAACAGTGATGTAACAACTCTCTCCTCCAATCACACGCACGCGTTCATCCACTGAGATTTGCATAAACGTAGCCGGCCAATCAGGACGTGCCTACCGAATACCTGCATCACCACAGTATATAAGGCGGCGTCCAGCGCTTCCTGGAAAAGCTGACCGGCCTTCCGGTTGATTCCCAAGATGGGATGACTTCGGACGCTGCGATGTCGAGCTCCACTACGATGACAGTGACCCGGAGTTTAAGCTCGATGCCCGGCCATGGTGGCCTTCTACCGTTCAGTTATTCTCTGGCTCACCGCACCTTCAGTGACCGGCTGCTTCACCGGGATACCGCCGCTCCTTCCTTCCTGCTGCTGTCAGACTCTACGACCAACACTGATCCCAGAAGACTGCAAGCACCAAACAACTGACAATATTAAGTCTATTTTTTATATCTTGTTTTTTACTGTTTACTTACTGACTGTCTTTATTGTTTACCTGCTTGTTTATTAGATCTTGTTTTGTTTTTTACTGATGCCTTTACAAATAAAGGATTATCTTATCTTATCTTATCTTATCTTATCTTATCTTATCTTATCTTATCTTATCTTATAAAGGAGTCAGCTAAATAACGGCAATGTAATGTAACTTTTCAGTATTTGATAGTTTCTCCTACCTACAGGTTCTATCGGCAGCACTACTTTTCATTTCTCCCTCTTTCTTTTTCTTCTTCTTCTTCTTCACACACACACACACACACACACACACACACACACACACACACACACACACACACACACACACACACACACACACACACGGGCTCCATTCATTAGGCCTGTCTACCTGTGGTTCACAGCGGTGTGTGATGCCAGACGTTCTCCGTGGGTTAGGATCTATTTGTAGCCCGGTGGAGGTGGAGGTGGTCTCCGCAGGCTAATTACTCCATTTAGTGTTAAGGTGTGCTGCGGTTCAGGTAGAGCCAAGGAGGAGTAATTATGTCGACAAAAACAAAGGCCGCACCAGCTACAGTTAGACCGAGTTAAAAAACAATAACAGCTTTAAAAGTTTCCCCTGTCGACGTTCGAGAGAGACACCTTTGGGAGATTATCAAGCAAATATAGAGACAAAAAAATAAATCCGTATTTAATTGAAAGAGAAATACAGAATGCAGTTAAACTATGATTTGAAATAGGTTATAAATAGTGTTTTTTATCAGACCTGTGTTGAATTCTCTTCGCTACAGAATTTTTTTTTTTCACAGATCACAAAAATCCCAAATACCTGCAAACTAAATACACTGAAATGGCAAAACAGCAAGTCCAAGCTGATAACAACACTCAGGTCGACCTTCAGCACCGGTGTGAGACGCACCGGGCTTTCCATTAACTACAATGTAAACTCATCCGCAGCAACAGTAAACACATAGTTTAAAGAGCGAAAAAAGGCAACACAGCAAACAAACACAAGGCGTTCACCTCACAATCAGCTGTTCGTTTGTGTCCCAAGTTCACAACATTAAGTTACATTTTCACTTTACGAATGTAGTAGTTTTAAGCCCAACCAGGATTTCTTTTCCTAAACCTCACTAAGTCTTTTTGTTGCCTCAACCTAAAGTGACACCATTCACACCAGAGTGCACAGATGCCATACATACATTTACTGCTGGAATCCACAAAACATACTCTTTCCAATGATAGTATCTCTCATGTCCATTGATGATAGATTTCCATAAATCATACACAAATCATTCCACGTTATCGGGTCATCTTTTTCCCCAGTGTGAAAGGTAATCCACCTGGTCCGTACATTCATTCAGAACTGATGGTAGCGAATGAAATAAGACGTGTCTCCTGTTCATCATTGTTCCTCAGCTTCAGATTGACTTATTTTCAAAAGCCTGTGTGTGTTCACAAGCTCAGAAACATTCAAAAAAGACCATACGAGTCACAGCCAAACACAAACAACACAATTTAGTTTCGACTTGACCGCCAACTCAATCAAAGGCAAACCTCTGTAAGGTAAGAACCCTTGCAAAGATTGGACAAGCACTGTAATCAAGCTTTAATTTGGCTTTCATGCCAGCTCAGAAAGTAATAATTGTAGCCCATTTCTGTCTAGTCAGTGATAGATATACATAAATGCATGAATATATTTTTTGATCTAAAGCAAAGGCTTCTATTTACTGCCACATATTATGCAAATGGAAAAAATGCAAATGGTCATTAAAAACAGCAGAGTGAGCCCGTGCTTGCTGCGCCGCCACATTGTGCCGATGGCGCTTTCATGTCTAATCAAAGACGAGAAAGCCAAGTTGCTATCAGTGATATCAAAGGCCTCTTCTGAAACACAATATAATCTTATATCTATCCCAATTACGGGGCTATTTTCCTTCCATAATAAAAACAACTGGGAGCTCGGTTCAAAGAGAAAGAGAGATTGTACAGGCTGTTAGTTGGTGTGTGATACATCAGCACAACAATACACACAAGTATAACACACAGTGTACACAGAGGTCAGAGTACAAGAGCTGTAGTATTCCTCCTCTTCAGAACCTCGCTCAGCGGCCCTTTGGGAGGAAGATGACAGTGACCGATGCCCCTGAATGTTACATGGACACAGTGACAACTACTCTTCATTTAAATAATAATAATAATAATAATACAACATAAATCCTTCTGGCATCTTTCTGCTAATTCAGTTGGTCCTGAATCTAGAGAGAACTTCTGAAAGGGGCACTAGTTGTGTTACGATATCCTTGTTTCAGTAGCGATACCAAAATTCTACTTTTTTCAAAACCTTCCTTTGAGGAACAAATAGAAATTAAAGCTGCAAGCAGCGATGAACGGGCCCGAGCACCTCTACGCGCGTCTGGGGTACGCGCGGGACGCCAACCGACGAGGCCAGGCACAATGAAACCGGAACTCTGACGAGCACAATGACTTAGATCACACATGGTAAATTTCATGTGAATCGGATGATGTTTGTCACGTAACGCTGACTTCCTGTTGCCAGTAGGTGGCGCTATGACTATGAGTCAATATTGCCATGTAGATGTCCTCAGATCTGGACTACTATGTGGTATTTCAAGTTTGGGGCAGATTGGAAAAAGTACAGTCGAGTTACAATATTTTGTCTTTCAATGGCGAGTCATGCAAATTCTCCGCCACGCCACGTCAACGTCGTTTCAAAAAACCTCACGATTTGAATAATTTTTCATCACAAAGGTCTTCAGATTGTACTGACCAAATCTGAAGTTGATCGGGTTAAGTCTCTAGGAGCAGTTCGTTAAAGTACAAAGCCTGGAAATAGCCAAAAATATACGAAAAATTCACACAAAAATCAAGATGACCGACTTCCTGTTGGGTTTAGAGCATGGCACCAAGAGACTTTTTTTAAGTCTACGGGTGATACATGTGCCTACCAAATCTCGAACATCTAGGTCAAACGTACCGTGAGGGCTGCTTTGTTGAAATTTTGTAGGGGGCGCTATTGAGCCCCCTTGCCACACACAAGCACCAAAACCATATTTGTTAACATATTTTAGCGCCGTTAATGAGTGTGCCAAGTTTTGTTTGTTTTTAAGCAATCCTAGCACCTCAAAAGCAACTTCCTGTTTCATGGCGAACAATACGTCGCCACGGCAACGGCAATTCACGAAAATACAAAACCTTCGCTGTCTGGCATCATGAAGGTCTTACCATTGTTGTGACCAAATTTGAGGTGGATCTGGTTAACCTGCTAACAGTAGTACACCAAAATATGGCGACAGTAACTTCCTGTTGCCACTAGGTGGCGCTATGAGTATGATTGAAAATTAGACTGTAGATGTCTTCAAGCCAGGACGATCATGAAATGTTATTAATTTGTATAAGATCTGACCATCTGGAGTTGAGTTACAGCGGTTTGTTTTTTCATGGCGACTCATCGAAATTCGCCATATCACCACGGTGCCGCCATTTGATGAAAACTCCCAATTTTCAAAAGGAAGCATCAACAAGGTCTTAAGGGTTTTCTCACCTAATTTGAGGTAGATGTGATTAATTTCTGAGGCAGGGCACATCAACGTGTACAACATGACATTTCCTGTTACCACTAGGTGGCGCTATGACTGCGAGCCAAAATTTGCATGTGGATGTCATCGGGCTAGGACTCTCATCACACATGCGAAATTTAGAGCAGATTGGAAAATGTATGCCAAAGTTACAACTTCCTGTTTTTTGGCGAAAGGCGCTTTTTCGCCGCCACGCCACGGTCAGGTCGTTCAGTGAAAACTCACCATTTGAATAACTTTTCATCCTTAAGGTCTTAAGATGGTCCTGACCAAATTTCAAGTCGCTCTGAAAAAAATTGTAGGAGGAGTTCGTTAAAGTACACGTCCTATAAAACGCTAAAAATGTGCGAAAATCGCATATTATATTCAAAATGGCTGACTTCCTGTTGAGTTTTGGGCATACCTCCAAGAGGCTTTTTTGTGCGTCTCCACATGATACATCTGTCTGCCAAATTTCATACTTGTAGGAAAAACTGGAGAACGGATATCAGATTTTCCAACTTTCTAGGGGGCGCTAGAGAGCCATTTTGCAAAATCCGAATCCGAGACCCTTAAAATATCAAAATTTTCACCGCGTCTGATAAGTCTGCCAAGTTTAACAACTTTTTGAGCATGGCAAAGGCCTCAAAAAGGCGATTCATTTGCCTGAAAAAGAAAAAGAAAAAGAAAAAGAAACACTACAGTTTCAATAGGGCCTTCGCTGGCCCGACGTTGTCGGTGCTCGGGCCCTAATTAAAGCTGCAAGCAGCGATGAACGGGCCCTCGCACCTTCCCGCACGTCGGGGGTACTGGCGGGCTCTTTTTCGCCGCCACGCCACGGCAACATATTTCGATAAAAGTTTAAGCTTTGAACAACTTTTCATCACAATGGTCTTAAGACTCTACTGACCAACTTTGATGCAATTTCAATATGACACTTCAGATCTTGGTTAATACTTGCCCCCAGAGCATGTGCACTAAATTTGATGAAATTCTGTCCACCAGATCTTGAGGTATAAGCTTTCGATAATTTTGGCTCCCCCTATGGGTCGAGCTGAAACAGCTTTGGTACGCCCATTCCCAAACACGTACTGAAGATATCTACCAAGATTTATGATGCTTAGACTAATGGTCAATGAATAACGGTGATTTCCTGCTAAACCCCGCCCTCTTAAAGTTCATTGGTCAATATCTTGAAAACGAAATAAGATATCAACAAGCTTTAAGCAACTTTTGATGAGCCTGGTCCAATAATGATCCACAGAAAATTTGGTAGCAATCGTCAATACTGTAAATTGAGCTCACTTTCCCTTTAATTTTTCCCTTTATTCTAGTTTTGAGATAGTTTAGTTCTGCCTGAACGTGCGCGCGCGTGAACCTGCGCGTGCCTGAACGTGCGCAAGCCTGAACCTGCGCATGTGGTACACTAAATGGTCCAGGTTTGGGGGTTTGAAAATATGATCACCCTAACATAAGCTAAAGGTAAACTGCTTATTAACAGGTTTCTTGAATTATAACACAACATAAACATTAGCCAGAGACACTCACAGAAGCTACGTCATTGTTCACACTGAATCTTCCAGCACATGGCTACTTTATTATGCAGAATGATGTCATCACTTTCCCACGTAACTAAATCCGCGGAAAACTCCCTCTCTCTGCAGGTTCTGTCGGAGTAAAAAACACCAGCGCAGTTGCGTCTTTACCATGGAGCGGAGTAAAATACACCATGGAGCATCCAGTTGGCCTGTGAATTATATTTTTATTTTTCTTCCCCCGGAGCATCGTGGGCCCTTTTCCGTTGTCGGGTCAGAGGGCTTGAGCCCCGGTTAGCCCGTGCATTAAGACAGCGGTGCATGGAGAGTGTGTATTGTCGGTAAAACGGTATTTCGGAACAATGCGTGTTTGTTTTCGGGACAACGGGCCAGGTCCGGGCGGGGAGTGCTGTAAAGCTGCGCGCCACCTTCGCCGCGACCCTCTCCAAGCCGACCTAGAGCCGGTCTCGGCGCACCGCCTGTATGCGGGACTCCCCAGCCTGCCGTGTGTCGCTCACACCCTCCAACTTGCTGTTAACGAGGGTCTTTTGGCTGTGAAAGATTGTCCACTGTGCAAAAAAAACAACAAAAAACGTTATTTATTTCCATTTTTTTTTTGTCAAAATTACAGGAAGCCACTGCAGACGGGCTAAAGAGCCGCATGCGGTTCCAGAGCCGCGGGTTGCCGACCCCCTGTCCTAAGCCAAAACTCTCTCCTTCTGCGTGTGTGTAATCTGACACCATCTGAATGTGACGAATGAAAACCGATGCGTTTACTGTCACCTCTAAAATCCGTCATCCAACTATCTCTTGATAATATGGCGCAATTTTATTTCTGTAAAAAAAGCAAAACAATGGTAGGGGCATGGGTACATAATTTAATTATGCCATGTAGATGTCCTCAGGTCTGGAATACTATGTGGTAGGTCAAGTTTGGGGCAGATTGGGCCAAGTACAGTTGAGTTAGAACATTTTGTTTTTCAATGGCGAGTCATGCAAATTCTCCGCCACGCCACGTCAACGCCGTTTCAAAAAACCTCACGATTTGAACAACTTTTCATCACAAAGATCTTAAGATTGTACTGACCAAATCTGAAGTTGATCGGGTTAAGTCTCTAGGACTAGTTCGTTAAAGTACAAAGCCTGGAAATGGCCAAAAATATACGAAAAATTCACACAAAAATCCAGATGGCCGACTTCCTGTTGGGTTTAGAGCATGGCACCAAGAGACTTTTTGTTAAGTCTACAGGTGATACATGTGCCTACCAAATCTCGAACATCTAGGTGAAACGTACTGCGAGGGCTGCTTCGTTGAAATTTTGTAGGGGGCGCTATCGAGCTCCCTTGCCACACCAAAGCACAAAAACCATATCCGTTAACACATTTTAGCACCGTTAATGAGTGTGCCGAGTTTAGTTCATTTACAAGCATATCTAGCCCTTGAAAAACAACTTCCTGTTTCATGGCGAATGATGCGTCGCCACGGCAAGTACGCTCAACGAAAGCTAAAAAGCTTTGCAGGCTGGCATCAGGAACTTCTTAACACCACGCTGACCAAATTTGAAGTTGATCTGGTTAACCTGCTAAGAGTAGCACGCCAAAATAGAGCGACTGTAACTTCCTGTTGCCAATAGGTGGCGCTATGAGTATGATTCAAAATGTGCCTGTAGATGTCTTCAGGTCGGGACACTCATCAAATGTCAGAAATTTGGAAAAGATCTGACCATCTGGAGTCGAGTTACAGAGGTTTGTTTTTTAATGGCGAGTCATCGAAATTCGCCATGCCGCCACGGCGCCGCCATTCAACGAAACCTCACAATTTTCACAAGGAAGCATCATCAAGGTCTTAAGGCTTTCCTGACCTAATTTGAGGTGGATCTGATTAGTTTGTGAGGCAGAGTACATCAGCATGCAAAACATGACATTTCCTATTGCCAGTAGGTGGCGCTATGACTGCGAGCCAAAATTTGCACGTGGATGTCATCAGGGACGGACCTTTATCAGGCATGAGAGATTTGGAGCAGATTGGTTAATGTACGACAAAGTTACAGCAACTTCCTGTTTTTTGGCGAAAGGCGCTTTTTTGCCGCCACGCCACGGCAACATAGTTCGATGAAAATGAAAGATTTGAACAATTTTTCATCACAAAGGTCTTAAGACTGTACTGACCAAATTTGAAGTCGATCGGGTTACAACTCTAGGACTAGTTCGTTAAAGTATAGTGCCTGGAAATGGCAAAAAATACCCTAAAATAACACATTCAATTCAATATGGCTGACTTCCTGTTAGGTTTATGGTATACCTCCAAAAGACTTTTTTGTACGTCTCAACATGTTGCATATACCTGTCAAATTTCATACTTCTAGGTGAAACCACAACGAGGGGCTCAATGTTAGCAATTTTGTAGGGGGCGCTATCGAGCCATTTTGTCACATCCCAGCAAGAGACCCAGAAAATATCAAATTTTTCACCAGTCCTGATACATGTGCAAAATTTTTTCATTTTCCGAGCACCTTTAGCCCCTTAAAACTGCGATTACTTTGTCCTAAAAATAATAATAATAATAATAATTAAAGCTGCAAGCAGCGATGAGCGGGCCCTCGCCCCTTGCGAACGTCGGGGAACACGCTGTCGCCCACTTCATGAGAGTCGGACACCGCACGTAACGGTTTGAGGGAATTTTCTGCGTGTGGCGCGCGTTGCCGTAAATGACCTGTTGAGAACCTGTGGGGCATCCTTTAAAGGCACTTCTATGAGGGTGGGTGGCAGTACACAACCATATGCTATTGCCAGTAGGTGGCGCTATCAGCATTACTCAATAACGGCAGGGATATGTCTTCAGGCCAAGACTCTTGTAAAACATGTCAAGTTTGGGGCTGATTCGACAATGCATAGTCAACTTACAACATTTTCTTGTTTCCTGTAGGGGGCGCTATGACTATCACACATAATTACACATATATGTCTTCAGGCCTGAACTCTTATAAAACATGTCAAGTTTGAAGCTGATTGGACAATGTATAGTCAATTTATAACATTTTCCTTTTTCCTGTAGGGGGCGCTATGACTATCACTCATAATTACACAGATATGTCTTCAGGTCTGGACTATTATCCAGCTTGTGAAATTTGGGGCAGATCTGACTATTTAAAGTCAAGTTAAAACAGCCTCCTGTGTCATGTCGAAACATCGAAATTCGCCGCGCCGCTACAACAACGCCGTTTCGCAAAAACACAAAAGCTTCAAAATTTAGCGTCGTGGAGGTGTTGAGATTCTGCTGCCCGACTCCGAGATGGATCTCTTGAATCCTCTAGGAGGAGTATCGTAAAGTTTAACACCTATAAAATGACAAAATGGCGTCTTCTCACATGACCTATGACATCACCGTTCGAGCGATCAAAAATTCCAAAACAAGTTTTTGTCACATTAGTTTGAGGGTTATACCATCCAAATTTGACGCGAATCCGATGAAGCCTCTAGGAGGAGTTCGTCAAAGTATGCGTAAAATGCATGAAAAACGCACAAAATTCAAGATGGCCGACTTCCGGTTGGGCGGGGCTAATGAAACCCAATGAGGAATATGTCTGAAATAATGAGCGGGATGTGCCTACCAAATTTCATGAACATAGGATCAACTATATTGAAACTATGGCCTTCCACGCGTTAGGGGGCGCTATGGAGCCCGCTTAACGCGCTGAACCCAATGGCTGTACATTCACGTACAGTTTACAGGTGTCCACCTTTTCGCCAACTTTCATGAGTTTTCGAGTACACCAAGGTATGCGTAAAGGCTAAAAGACATAAGGGGGCGCTAGAGAGCCAACATGCCACGCCCAAGCCCAATTACACCACCAAATCAAAGTAAGTACTAGTGTGCATATGCGTGTAAAGTTTCATGAGTTTTTGTGCATCCTAAAGTCCTCAAACATGTGTTCGTAAATTTTAAAATCACGCAGGAAATCCAAGATGGCTGACTTCCTGTTGGCCGAAAAAATCTCATAAATATTTAAGACGGACTTCAAGATGTGAGCAATGACATACTCGAATTTCGTGAAGATCGAAGTAACTTGTTCCGAAAACCTGCCTGCATTAGGGGGCGCTATAGAGCCCGCTGGCGACACCCGAGCCCTATCAGTACAGAACTTTGAATTTCCCACCAGTTCTGATGCATATACAACTTTTCATGAGTTTTCGTGCATCCTAAGGGCCTCAAAAACGCGATATTCCAGCAGAAAAATAATAATAATAATAATAACCCGAGCAAAAACAATAGGTTTCCTCGCACTTCGTGCCAGGACACCGTTGGGTCCTGGCACTTTCGTGCTCGGGCCCTAATAATAATAATAATAATAATAATAATAATAATAATAAACGGACCAATTACAATAGGGCCTTCGCAGACCTGCGGTCAGTGCTCGGGCCCTAAAAAGGTGTCAAATGTCTTAACATGAGCACAAGAATAAAGCATTGCAGTGGAGGTGATCAACACCAGGAATACAATGTAGAAAGGAACTTGAATTTGGGAACAATAAACCAACAAGATGCACAGCTATCAAGATTCTTGTTTGCTGAATCAAGGATGAGCAAAATGTAAATGTACAATGGCGAGGTGGTGTCCATCAAGGAATCATGTTGGGAAAAATCAAAATGTCCAGAAGCCTATCTTACTCTTGAGTTCACTCTCAGTGTAGTGAGAGAGACTTTTCTCTTTTATGTCTAAATACTGACTGTTTGCAGTCTGCACCATTAACCAACAGAAACCTGGTCTAAAGTCTGCTGCAGTATTTTCCTGCTATTTAAAGGGTTCATTATTCAGATAGTAAGATGAGTCTACAGGTTCACAACATGAGTACACTCTGCTGGTTACACACAGAGACTCAGCAGCTCTCCTCCTCCTCAGTTAAACACAGTCTCAGCTCTACAACAATGATTTTATTTATGTTGAGGAAAACACTTAATTCAGGCAGCAGGAGACAATTCAGAGTATAATGAAGTAAGACTCTCAGGTGTTCTGTGAGTGTAGACGTAGGCTACTTCATAGTTCGCGGTTCCCCCCCCCCTAAACGGCGGCGTTTTGAGGCTGATGGATCCACGCGTTACGCACCACCTCTCCGGCAGCGCCCGGCTGAAAGCCCGTGCATAAAGCAGCAGAGGAGGCAGAGGGTCCACCGGCCAAAACGCCACTAATATCCGCTCGTGCACTTTCACTTCACACACGAGCAGATCTGATTCCTCAGCAGAAAACTACTCCTCCAATTTGCAGAATCCACCTTTTAAATGGCGATGCGCCCGGTGCAGGAGAACCTGGCTTTTAAAGGGAGTGGGAGACGACACCATTATTGGTTTAATTCATGTTACGCCCAAAACACACCTATGATTAATTAAGAAGCTAAATACAGCCTCTTTGCCCCTTGCGTCCTACTTTTCGTCCAGATTATGCACCGATTAACAAGCAAAAGTGGAGTAGAACACGCCCTTAATGCACTTTAGACTGTGTGCTATAGATCGTTAAAATAAGGCTCTAAATGTGTCAGGGTCAGGTGGATAAAAGTGCATCATTATGTTTTTATTTTGTCTTACTAAGGGAGGCAAAACAAAAAAAAGTTTGAGAACCACTCGGAGAGTCAATCTGGATCGAAGTCACAGCCAACAGGATTTCAGCTCGAGCAGGAAGAAAAGGAAAATAAACTTGTTTCGCTGTATTTGTTAATTCCCAACGACTCCCGCAGTCTTCATCTCTGCCAACTCCCTCTGCCGGCCGGAGGAGAATAGGTGAAGACTGCCATGTGTGTCCTCAAAAACACATGGAGTCATCAGCTGCTTCTCTTCCACCGACAGCCTGGACAACTCAGTTAGTTAGAGTTTCAGGACAGAAGGGCAACTGACTCATGAAAACTGGCTGTAGTGTCTACGGTGGTGGGCGGGGAGTGTTTGGCATCCAAAAAAATGTTCCTAACCTCCGTCCAGGCTTCTTCCATTTCACCAAATTTGGATTTTCTTTCTGTCTCCAGAAAGATAACCGTAGCTGTAACCGCCATATGAGCACCAACATATACTAAAAGCACGCATGGCCAGCCCGGTGATGTAAATAAAGCACAGAGAAGCTCTGATTCCAACACACACAGAGATGGAGAGAGAGAGACTTCATTCTCTGCTCAGGTAGACATCACTCCTCTATATCTTTACATAGACAAAAGTTTTTTGCTGCTCTGGATATTGAATTTAGCACCTTTAAGCCTTAAAGGGGAACACCACCTACATTAAGAATTCCAATATGTTATCTCAACGGCCTAGTAAAGTACAATCTCCTCTCTCTCAAAGCCAGAATTCTGGAGCTGCTCCATAGACGATGGATGGATGAATCTATTGTAGTGTTCTCAGCTGTTAAACAGAAAATGTTCCCATATCCTCAGAACTTTCCCCCGGGTGCTCTTAGTGTCATCTAGAGCATCTCTCCCTATTCATTGTCTATGGAGCAGCTCCATGCTTTATACCCTATGACATCACCAGTTTGAGTTTTAGCGCTCTAGTTTTTGGATCTGGAAGAGAGTTGTTCATGTTAACTTATATTTTTTGGACTGTCTTAGACCATAGGAATAACATGTATGAATTTTGAAACTAGGCGTAGTTCCCCCTTAAAGAAAAAGGAAACACAGGGAGGGAGGCCATGATTATATATCTTATATGTATTTCCATCATTCAGATTTCCTGGTTGCTTTCTGTATTGATTTATATTAAGTGTTGTGATATGCTCTTTGGAGTTTCCTGTTTTGTGTGCTTGCATTAAAAAGCACAGCTGCGACCTATTTAGAAAACGTCTCACTTTACTGCAGCAGGACAGTTTGACAGTCTGCCCCGCTCAGTCCTGGTTCTGGTTCTCCCGGGCCTCGCCTAGTCCCTACCTACCTACAAAAAGGTAATGCACTGTAATTCCTATATATTCCACTCAATCAGTTTGTATGTAATCCATGTAAATGTGAACCAGGAAGTATAAAGAGCGACAAACGCCGTGTAGGGAAGATGTCGGGATTGATCGGCGGGTCAAAAAACACTGGACTTTCACCCAGGAGACGGCTGTTCATACCATAATAACGTTCATTTACTTGTCACATAATGTCCGTACTTATGTTGCGTCACTTTCGGTGTTATTTTAACCGAAACTGAAATCTTTTTCTCGACCTAACTGAGGAGTTTTGCTGCCGAAATCTAACCAAGTCGATCTTTTCCTACACCTAAATTATTTTATTTTGAAAAGACTGGAGCGGAAATTGACACGTTTCACGTGACCCATGGGTAAAGTTTATCATTGTCGATATATCCTTCCATTACATACTGTCGTCCTTACTGTCAGCTTCTTGAAGCTATATTGCCTGGCGCCCAGAAACTATGTAATACGCACCGCGACACCCGTCTTTTTGTCAAGCTTGTCCGACATAGCAACAGTAATTAAGAGGGACGGGACAATTATTTAAACCATGTGGTTCATTTAACATTTCCCTCTAAATCAAACACCGCTCTGTACTCTAGGATTGTGGTAAATATAGTGCTCTTGAAATTGAGGTATATCTGGAGTTGGAAATTATTATTTTATTTAATTATTCTGACAAAGAAAGAGATGCTCAAACACGAACTGTATTTGCAACATGCATCAGTTAAAAGCAGAGTACGGGACAGTTGTTCACATTTTACTGCAGTTTAGTTCCAGTTGTTTTGTCAAAAGGAGGAGAGTCTGGTCCCTCCTTTCTGTGTGTGTTATCATAGTTCTGCTGATGATTGTGCAGCTATATACAGCTCCATGAAAACCCAGCGGGGGTGGATGAACTACTTGTCACACTTTTATGGTTGACATAACTTGCACTGCATCACAGTATACTGTATATATCCCAGGTTTCATGATCATCACCTCCTTTAAGTGCTGAAAGGCTGCTGCTACAATGTGCTCAACACCTCTACTGATACTAGTTTCTGGTTCTAGTACACTAGTATCATAAACGTCAACTATCAGCATGAGATATTCAGCGTCTTCACAGCAGAATGCAGAGTTCACAGCAGCTATTTTCACCTCCTTCCCGTTAGTTATTTACCTTGCGCTGTGTGTTGTGGTCAGTTTGTACAGTGTGAGTGGGGATTAGAGAGATCTCTGTATGTTCATGCATGGAACAGTGTTTGTTCATTGTCAGCAGCGTAAATCCAAACAGCCACTCAAGTCCTGGAGGCTCTGCGAGCTCTGAGCTCAGCCGGTCAGCAGAAGAAAAATGTGGTGAAATTCTACAAAATATACCATCAGTTTATAATCGGCAGCTTAAGTTTAACCCTCTGTCAACTAAATGAGTAACGTGGAGAGTAAAAGCACGGTACATGTGAGTGCTGCCATTAATACTTTGTATCCATCAATTCTAACAATCAATGTCCTTATTGATTAGTCTGTTCTTTTACTTATTTCATTAAGTAAATAATAATTTTGTCTAAAGTGAAGAATGCCCATCACAAGATCCCAGAGTCCAAGCTGGCATGAGCACAATATGAACCCAAATAATTAAGGTCCTAAAACTTCTAAAAATGACCAAAGACCAAGTGACACAGGGTGAATCTGTGGCCTACTTTGCAAATGAGCTGTTTGCAATATCTGTTTTACAAATGAACTTAGCAATTAATCAATTCATCAAAATGATTACTTGATTACTTGATTACTTGATTACTTTTCGGTCGATCGACTAATTGTTTTTAGTACCTGTTTGTGTTGTTAAATAAGTGAGAAAATACAACAATCTGTGTTTAAACACGCAGAAATCCCCACATAGGAAATTGACTAAAAAGAAAAAAAAAGTCACATGACTTAAGGGCTTTGCTGAGCAATCAGCCACATTTACTCAGCACTGCACCTTTTAATGCCACCTGATTTCCATAATGGCCCCATGGCTCCCAAGTATTGATTACAGCTTCCAGCAAACCTTCCACCACCAGCAGCACCAAAACTCAATTTCACTAGATTGAGCCAACTCACAGTGATTATGCATATGAAACATAAGAAAGAGCTGGGAGTGAGGAAGACAGACGGCGAGAGACAAATGAGACGATGGGAAAGGGAGGAAGAGAAGCAGCTGCCTGGCTGAGAGTAATGAAGGAGAACAAGTCCACCCTGATTGGAGTGGAGTGGGGAGTGTGTAGTGAGTGTGAGAGTGAGGCCGGTCTGTTATCCATCGATTTCACCCTGAAGTCGTACAGCCATGACCCATACTGTAACTAAGTGAAGATGTGATTTTTCAAATTTGAGCAACAGCAGCCAATAATGTAAAACAGCAACGGGCTCGATTAACAACAGGGAATCACTGAGCTCCGCTCTGAGGCCAACATTCATTTTGGGTATCACTTTATTTTGCAGGTCTGTACCTTAATTTCCTAATACCTCCCAAGAGGTTTCCTGAAAAGACCTACAGGTACTAATAATAGGGACAATAGAGTGTTCAGTTGGTTATCTTCCAATTAATACACGGCTGTGTTGAATACTCGATTCTGATTGGTCAATCACGGCGTTCTGCGGTCTGTTATTTCTGTATAACAGACCGTTGCTATGTATAACAGACCGTTGCTATGGGCGCAGCTCTGATTTCGGACTCTGGAGGACCGTTTTTGCGTCAAAATATTGATTTCTTCAGTAAGTAGCCATGTAATAAGCGGGATAATGTACAGCTAGCGGGTCATTGTAGTGAAAGAATCCCCTTCAGGGCGATGCAGCATCGCCCTGAAGGGGATTCTTTCACTACAATGACCTGCTAGCTGTACATTATCCCTTACTTAATCAATTCCATTGAACTTCTAGTGTAACTGAGAACAAGCCTGAGCAGCTGTGCATGTCAGCTGCAACATGCAAAAAATGTAAAACAAAAGAAAACTGGCTACAGGCAAGCATACCATCAAAACATGGAGAAGTTCCCATAAATAATGAATTATTGATGGAATATTTACCTGGGTTTAAATCAGTGGGTCTGAGAAGTGAAGCAGAAGAACCTTAAGCCTTCATCCTGTCTCCCAGCCAGCAGGGGGCGACTCCTCTGGTTCTATAGAAGTCTCTGAGAAAATGAGCTTTTACTTCTCTCTTGATTTATTACCTCAGTAAACATTGTAAACATGAGTTTATGGTCTCAATCACTAGTTTCAAGTCTTCTTCAATACAGCATGATGTTCATTTAGTAAATTATGGTCCCATTTAGAGTCAGATAGACCATAAAGCAGGGGATGCTTTAGGGCGGGGCTACCTGGTGATTGACAGGTCAAAATGCCGACCTCAAGGCTTCAAACGGTATTCCACAAACCAATCGGTGACTACGTCCACTTCTTATATACAGTCTATGGTTTTATTGGACCTTTTCTTTCAAGAAATTTTATATTGTTTTAATTTCTCCAAATGACATACAGTACAGGAAGCGGCCCCCTAGCGAGATAATCCAGTAATGGACATCAACATCCACTCCTTTATTACTGTTTTTTTAGGAAGTTAATCAAGTCATAATTCTCTCTCTGTTATCTAGTTCACAATGCTGTGAAAACGTCTCCTTCAAACAACTGGATTTACTCAAGTTTCTCTTCTACAAGACTACATTACACCTCATAATATAATAATTTACCTTCGCCCAATACTCATTTTTACTGAACGCATCATAATGCGTAATAATAATAATATATATAATAATAATCAATGGCACCTCCCGTTAGCGTTAGCTGTTAGCTGTTAGCTTCGTGCAGGACTGCGCTGCCCACCGGCTGCTAACAGCTAACAGCTAACAGCTAACAGCTAACAGCTAACAGCTAACAGCTAACGTTAACAGCTAACAGCTAACAGCTAACAGCTAACGTTAACAGCTAACAGCTAACAGCTAACAGCTAACGTTAACAGCTAACAGCTAACAGCTAACAGCTAACAGCTAACGTTAACTAGCTCTCGTCCTGCCGATTTCAACACGGATTTGTTGTTCAGTGTAGCATCATCAGGGAGAACATAGAGTGCATCGATAGTGAGTTTACTGCGTCCCACACACATTTTCTATCGTCCCTGGGACGACGTTACGGCGGTAGTTTCGAGCCCTGACGGTACCTACGGTACTTGCGTTACTGTAGAAAAACGAGAACCGTTGGCTTTTAAGAATTTTGGCATCGATTTGGTACCGAAGTATCGGTTCCTGTGACATCCCTATATGGACCCTTAACTTCAACCCAGCACAAAAAAAAAAATATGTTGACGGCGGTGTCAACATATTTATGGTTAGATAGGCAGACAGACAATAACCGAAAACCTTTTCTATTCTTTTTCACACTGAGGAGAAAGATTCAGAGTTTCAAAAGGCTGCAGTTTAGCTGAGAGACGGGCAGCAATGTGTGAGACACGGCCATGTGTCACACCGGCTGATTTCACTGATAACCCTCCAACCAGAGAGGAGGTAAAAGTAATCAGTGAAATAAGCCTCTGTGGCATTTGCTTGAAATGAAAATCTGTGGAGCATGGGCACCCATCACTGATTCAACACGCCTGACGAGGGGAAAAAAAAAAAAAAACTGGTGACAACGATGTTTACTGCAATAAAATCTCACGGAACAAGAGTGGTTCACTTCAATCCATCATCCATCCCCAGTGGAGCAGGAGGAGTTTCCTGTTAGTTCTTTCTTGGTTCGGATTTGAACCATGGGACTCAAACCCAGTGTAAAAATGAACACACAAAATAATACAAATACTAATTTAAGAATATACACGTAGTGTACTTGTATGAAACCTGATGAAAAGGTTGCAACAGAGTCAGTTCAGTTCCTTGTAATTGCTGTACTCACTAACTGACCTTGACCACAATGAGTAGGAAGTCGACTCCAGCTTGGCGCAACAGGAAGTGGCTTAGAAGAAGTTGTACTTGAAAACAACAAGCCATACAAAGGTGAACTTTATACCTTACTGTGTATGTTTTACAAGAGGACAGATGTCAGAAGGATGAGGACTAAGTGGCTGTGTCTGATAAAGTGTGCAGTGTGCAGCCACTTCCCTAAAACGTTCAATGGGATGCATCCAAAACTGTCTCCAAGGCAGTGGATCAGACATTACTTCTGACTTTACTTCACATCCTGATGCCCCCCCCCCCCCCAGGTTAATGCACTTCATTACATCCTGCAGACTGAGTATGCACACAGTTACTGCTCTGAGGGAACACAGCACACGCAGCTGCCATCTTGCACACAAGAACACAGACTTAAAAGCAAATATACATGAGTGCTCTTTGGACAAAAAGTGGAAAAAAAGAGAGTCAGTGTCCATGACAAGTTGCCCAAATACAAAGCTCCTCATTGTCTTCAAACATCTCATTTTGTTTGATCAAAAGTCTCACTAACATGCACTACAAGCACAGAGAAGCTCTGATTACAACACACACAGACACAGAGAGACTTCATTCTCTGCTCAGGTAGACATTACTCCTCGATATCTTTACATAGACAATAGTTGATGATGATATATTAATGCTCTGGATATCGAATTTAGCACCTTCAAGATACAAGTGCATCATCATCATCATAAGATATGATGGAGATATGTGAAACGGGACACCCTGATAGACTATCTGAAGCTTGAGACAATAAGGAACATATAGGAAACATATTTTAAATCCTAACACGTCTAGATTTAAAAAAGTGAACATTTTATACTAAATGGTCTGAAAACATTTACTCCATCAGTCTAAACTTTGATTAAGGTGAGATACAATAAATAGAGACATATGGCAAGTGAAAATAACAATAGTACAAGTTCAATGGATTTCAGAGCAGAGTAACTAGTTTAGAGCCGTTAACGTAACACATCTTTATCTTTATAGCAACTGCTACCTGAAGCTCTCCTTAAAAACACACACAGATAGAGACATTTTATAGTTTTATCAATTTCATTCCATGTGGACCTCTGCAAACCTCACTAAAGCTCGTACCATTAAGGTAAAGTGTTTACCCTTTAAAAGATGCTTTTCCAGTCTTAGTCTAGTTTGCTATGCTGGAATATGACATTGTGCGATGATTTTGTTTATTTTTAACAGACATTTAAAAAAAAGGCAGCAGATCTGAGCACTTTGCCATCTGTACAGGCTGGCTGCCAGTGAACTGACATCAATATTCGGATATATTTAGGCTACTTATATATGCAGGGAACTGAAATGAGTCACTTCACACATTCACCCCAAGAGCTATAGTGGTGTCTTTGCATAGAAACACATTGGTGCTGTTTCAATGACTCCATGCTGTCTTGTACGGAGCGTAATTCATACCAGAGAACTGGATAACTTTGCTGAATTAGAGGAGTGAAGATCAACCCCCCAGGAAGAGCGCCAGTCATCGATCCCAACTTTCGTAGTGGCCAAACGGCGGTACTACAACTTCCGTGTCCGTCACTTGATGCCATTGGGCCCAAAAAGACTTTTCCCCATAGACTTCCATTGGGAAAGAGACGTCTGTAACTCAGAGGATCATTTATTTAGAGGTGAATCAACTCCCAAGAATGAACTCTCTAATAGTCCTTATTTAAATCATTAAGTTTTTAAAGTTGTAAAATGAACTAACAGCTGAATCCAGAGTTATTTTCCTCAGCATAATGAACGGTCATCAGACCGACGAGACTGCGTCGCCCTGCACGCTCATGTGACATATCTGGTTCTGCCAGCTTCCTGCCAGCTGTATGAGGCTGTAATAATGGAGATATTGGCTGTAATTCATCACTTTTATCGTTATAATCCACCCCGTGGGCTGTATGCTGTGAAGCCTGTAACGTGAATGTATTCATGCATTCTGTTAATGTAGCGTACGTTAATTAACATCTCCGTTCCCAAACAACCTAACGATTGATTATTAAATTAGCGTTGCAGCGCTGCTGTCTCCTAAACGAACACCAGCTGCTGTGGTTAGCAGGCTGGAGGCTGCTACAGCAGCAGTACCAGTCTACCAGACTGATAGCTACTGCTAGCTACCAGCTACCTACCAGCTAGCTACGGGCGAGCTACCAGCTAGCTACCAGCTAGCTACGAGCGAGCTAGCTCATGAACGCGCGGTAAACTCATGTACGCTACGTTCATGTGAGCAAGCCGTGATGGCGGCATGACGCAGCGTGACGACTGTGACCCCGTGATCGAGTCATGTGACCGAGCAGAAGCTATTGTGCATGTTCCATGTGCCCAAGAACCGCTTCATGCTCCACTGAGCAGCTCTCATAGGAATGAACGGAGCCCCGCCTCCAACGCTGGATCCAGTTCTCTTTATTCATCCATGGAACTGACATGTCAACGTTCGCCAGCGCCTCCTTCCATTTGAATTGTGTTGGTGGAGAATACAGGCGATTGCATCAGAGGTGCGCCCAATGTACCCATTGGCGTGGCGGTGGTATGGCTGAGAAATTGAAATATTTTACTTTGCGCCTGGATAATGTATGTCTGGATAAGCACATGGATAACTTGTACATGTGGATAAGCGTATGGATAACGGCCTTTTCACCTGCGGGAACTCTGTTCTAAACTTGAACACATCTGAACCAGAGGGCTAACAACATGAGTAAGGACCCCCCCCCCCCCTGCCATCGGGGAGGAGATACAGAGCCATCCAAGCCCGTATAAACAGACTGAAGGACAGCTTGTTTCCCCAGAGTTGTAGCCTCCATCACATCCTAAAAATCCTGAGACTGAATTACAAAGACCATTCAAATATATGGCTGTCATATAACGGCTCAGAAAATCCCTTCAATGTGCCTCGACACACTATAACCTGCACTCTGAATGTCCCAAGTTAGTTTCTGGGTGTAAAGGTGTGTGTGACTGTTGTGCTATGACTAATGAGTAATGGGAGCATTACTCATTAATGCAATTAGGGCCTTTGGATTCACAAGTTTATCAACTTTACAGCCGTTACCAATTCACACAGTTCCTACTGTTTCGTACCACATCCTTTAGACGTTTGTAGGGGAAAACTGGGTTATGGAAATGACATTGTTGCACTTGAATAAAGACGAGTTAAGTTATTGTTTTCGTCCTTTACTTTACGGTGCATGTTTCTGTCGACAGTACAACGTACTTGTTAACTCCTGACAGAAGCGCTTACATAAAGGTATACATCTCTTGTGGCCAAAAGGGGGAAAACAACTCTCGTCTTGAGAGGCAGGAAACTGGATCACAGTGACTATTTTGTTAACATAAAACAACACATATTTTAGTAAACGTTACATAATAACTTCGGAACAACATGGTGCTATAATGAAATGAAAAAAATAAATAAATAAATACAATAAACAATATATAGGGTTTGCTTCTTCTCTGACCTTTTAGTCATCACAACATCTCTGTACAGAACTGCATAGTTTTTGCCCTAAAATACATTTGATCAACAAACTGGGCACAGCTGTAAAAGGGTGAAGCTCTTGTGGTTCCAATAAGGCCAAACGCATTTGGTCTTAACTATTTTTTGGTAAAAGGCAATTCAGAGCTACAGCCTCAGACTATTTATCCTCTTTCCATGTAAGCTAGCAAGGCATACACATGTATTGTGACCTCTGCTATCAATACAAGCCTACCTCTATCATCCCTCTCTACTGTTATAAATAAACCTGTTAATGAAAGACTCATTGTTGGCAAGTCATAGAATCAGAATCAAGTTTATTGGCCAAGTATGTATAAACATACAAGGACTGCTCTCACAGAAATAGACATAACTGCTGGAACAACAGCAAAGCTAGACAAATAGGCATAGGGGTCATATTTCTGGGGAAGCATTTGCACATCAGTGCCAAGTACTAAGTTTCATGTTTCTAGCTCATTTCAGCTCACGGCTATTTGAGCCGCGGAAACCAACACAAACTCAACGGGATTCGGTGCCTTCAGGGCTTGAACCCTAAGGGGTTGTGTGCAACAAAAGGTGTAACAGACAGTGTTACATCTAAGCTGCTGGTTGGCACAGTGAGATGTTGTCGCCATGGAGATGGTTAATGAAGCCATCAGTAGTCCTGCTAGTAAATGTGAAGTAGAAAATGTGGTTTGCGAATGCCACTCCTCAGCGGATCGGACGTCTATCACAGCCTTCCATCGACGGCTGACGTCCTGACACCACTTCACATGGAGCCTCTGATCTACTCGCTTTCGTAACACAGTCTCTCATTTCTGGTTTCTTTCATCAGCCTGTGTGAAAGTGAAACGTGTTTCTGGTATTCACTCTCCATTCAAGCATTTAAAGAAGAAAAAACTACAGCGTCCAAGACATGATCACCAGTGCAGCAGTGCACGTATTATAACGTATTATACCTTATTTTAACTTTTGTTTCTTCCCTTTTCGTTTCTCTTCTCTCCGTCTATCTTTTAGTGTTTTTAGTTGTAATTCCTGCTGCTTATAAAGCACCTACACTGTTTGTCCCTTGCAGTCCATTCTCATGGCCCACAACTCGACTGAAAACAGTGAATCACATGCCATACTGTTAGTTATGTTGTAGAGCTGGGTTTTTAGGCATTTGCATGATTACAAATGTCAATTTGACGTGTTGGGAGTGAGAATGCGTTGCACAAACATGTATGTATGTGAATTGTATTATGTGTGAGCACACGCAGGTCAGTTGAGCTGTAGTCTCTGAGTAGGTGTGAATGTGTTACACTATGTGTCAGCCCTGTGACCAGGGTGTGACCAGGGTGTTACTAGGGTGTGTCCAGGGTGTGTCCAGGGTGTGTCCAGGGTGTTACTAGGGTGTGTCCAGGGTGTGTCCAGGGTGTGTCCAGGGTGTTACTAGGGTGTGTCCAAGGTGTGTCCAGGGTGTGTCCAGGGTGTTACTAGGTTGTGTCCAGGGTGTGTCCAGGGTGTGTCCAGGAGGTTACTAGGGTGTGTCCAGGGTGTGTCCAGGGTGTGTCCAGGAGGTTACTAGGGTGTGTCCAGGGTGTGTCCAGGGTGTGTCCAGGAGGTTAATAGGGTGTGTCCAGGGTGTGTCCAGGAGGTTACCAGGGTGTGTCCAGGGTGTGTCCAGGGTGTGTCCGGGGTGTGTCCAGGGTGTGTCCAGGGTGTGTCCAGGAGGTTACCAGGGTGTGTCCAGGGTGTGTCCAGGAGGTTACCAGGGTGTGTCCAGGGTGTGTCCAGGGTGTGTCCAGGGTGTGTCCAGGGTGTGACCAGGGTGTGTCCAGGGTGTTACTAGGGTGTGACCAGGGTGTGACTAAGTTGTTACTAGGGTGTTACTAGATTGTGACCAGGGTGTGTCCAGGGTTTGTCCAGGGTGTTACTAGGGTGTGACTAGGGTGTGACTAGGGTGTTACTAGGGTGTGACCAGGGTGTGTCCAGGGTGTGACCAGGGTGTTACTAGGATGTGTCCAGGGTGTGACTAAGGTGTTACTAGGGTGTTACTAGGGTGTGACCAGGGTGTGTCCAGGGTGTGACCAGGGTGTTACTAGGATGTGTCCAGGGTGTGACTAAGGTGTTACTAGGGTGTTACTAGATTGTGACCAGGGTGTGTCCAGGGTTTGTCCAGGGTGTTACTAGGGTGTGTCCAGGGTGTGACTAGGGTGTTACTAGGGTGTTACTAGGGTGTTACTAGGGTGTGACTAGGGTGTTACTAGGGTGTTACTAGGGTGTTACTAGGGTGTGTCCAGGGTGGGACCAGGGTGTGTCCAGTGTGTGTCCAGGGTGTTACTAGGGTGTTACTAGGGTGTGTCCAGGGTGAGTCCAGAGTGTGTCCAGAGTGTGTCCAGGATGTGACTACTGTGTGTCCAGGGTGTGTCCAGGGTGTTACTAGGGTGTGTCCAGGGTGTGACTAGGTTGTGTCCAGGGTGTGACTAGGGTGTGTCCAGGGTGTGTCCAGGGTGTGACCAGGGTGTATCCAGGGTGTGTCCAGGGTGTTACCAGGGTGTGTCCAGGGTGTATCCAGGGTGTGTCCAGGGTGTTACTAGGTTGTGTCCAGGGTGTGACTAGGGTGTGTCCAGGGTGTGACCAGGGTGTATCCAGGGTGTGTCCAGGGTGTTACCAGGGTGTGACCAGGGTGTATCCAGGGTGTGTCCAGGGTGTTACCAGGGTGTGACCAGGGTGTGACCAGGGTGTGTCCAGGGTGTGACCAGGGTGTGAACAGGGTGTGTCTAGGGTGTGACCAGGGTGTGTCCAGGGTGTTACTAGGGTGTGTCCAGGGTGTGACCAGGGTGTGACCAGGGTGTGACCAGGGTGTGACCAGGGTGTATCCAGGGTGTGACCAGGGTGTGTCCAGGGTGTGTCCAGGGTGTGACCAGGGTGTGTCCAGGGTGTGACTAGGTTGTGTCCAGGGTGTGACCAGGGTGTGTCCAGGGTGTGACCATGGTGTGTCCAGGGTGTGACCAGGGTGTGACCATGGTGTGTCCAGGGTGTTACTAGGGTGTGACCAGGGTGTGACCAGGGTGTATCCAGGGTGTGACCAGGGTGTGACCAGGGTGTGACCAGGGTGTGACCAGGGTGTGACCAGGGTGTGACCAGGGTGTGACCAGGGTGTTACTAGGGTGTAACCAGGGTGTGACCAGGGTGTGACCATGGTGTGTCCAGGGTGTCACTAGGGTGTGACCAGGGTGTGACCAGGGTGTGACCATGGTGTGTCCAGGGTGTTACTAGGGTGTAACCAGGGTGTGACCAGGGTGTGACCATGGTGTGTCCAGGGTGTTACTAGGGTGTAACCAGGGTGTGATCAGGGTGTAACCAGAGTGTGTCCAGGGTGTTACTAGGGTGTGACCAGGGTGTGACCAGGGTGTGACCATGGTGTGTCCAGGGTGTCACTAGGGTGTGACCAGGGTGCGACCATGGTGTGTCCAGGGTGTGTCCAGGGTGTAACCATGGTGTGTCTAGGGTCTAACCAGGGTGTAACCAGGGTGTGTCCAGGGTGTTACTAGGGTGTGTCCAGGGTGTGACTAGGGTGTGTCCAGGGTGTGACTAGGGTGTGTCCAGGGTGTGTCCAGGGTGTGACCATGGTGTGTCTAGGGTGTGATCAGGGTGTAACCAGGGTGTAACCAGGGTGTGCCCTCTGGCCTTTTGCCCAGTGCATGCAGGGAAAGGATCCAACCCACCGTGACCCTGAAGCCCATTCACCAAATTTCCCACACAAAAGCTGTGATCTGCAACGCGATCATTTCATCTTGCTCACGTTGACATGTTGCACTAATGAAGCCATGCTACAAGCAGGTACAGATAATGGACGGGAGGATGGATGTTCAGCTGAATGCTGAGCACAGGCAGCAGCAGCCTACATGAGGGGAAAACCTCCCATACAGAAACTGAACTTCATCACCAGATTTTCCATTAAAAACATCAGTGCTTGTCAGACTTTTTGGTTGACAAATGATCTCGGGGAGGTTTGGAGCAAAAACACCACAGCAATTAGCACTTAGCATCGCAGACGGGGGAGTATATAAACAACACTTTACATTCTGGTCCAGGACCTGTCAGACCTTTGCATATCAAATGTTTGCAGCTCTTGACAAATGAGGTCCAGCGAGTTTAGCTGAGAATGTGAAGTGAATCTCGCTGAATCTTGACGGACGGTCGGCCCGCTGCCAGCAGGGAAAGTCCCTGGGATCTAGACCGGGTCCTCATCAGACTACAAATGAAGCTGCTGATACTGGAAACAGATGTGCTGCTAATCAAACACACACACACATCACATCTACACATAACAAGCCCACGGAAGAGTTTCAGTCAAGACAGGAGGTCAGAGTTCACATCGAGGTCAAACTGTAGGGCGAGCGACGCAGACAGAGAGTGAAGATAAAGTGAGAGAGAGACAGAGGGTATGACGTTGATTTTTCCAGCCTCTCCAGGAACTTTGTCATATCTCATCAGCACACACCTATTCTCCATAGAATCCAACGATAATTCCTCTCTTATCTCCCTCCATGTGTTTAAGCCTCTGAGGGTTAAGTAGCCTTGGCTGAGGCACACTGGTGCTGCGTTCCCATGAGGGAGAAGGTTTGAGATGGCTGCTGCACTTCTGCTCGTATGAGACGAGAGCAGCATTTCCTCGGGGATATTTCCCTTTTCTGCTCCGCTGTGGCAGCAGGTGGTAGGAGGGAGTCGACAGTGGGAACCCGCAGGGACTCTAATTAAAATGGTGCCAGGACTTCCTGCTGCTAGCTGAGCGTACATTATAATACAGTATATTATAAAAACCCCAAGGGACCTGTACGGGATGTATGACTTCATGCACCTTTAGGTGCAGGCAGGTAACTGAGTTTTACATACGTACATACCAAAAACCAGATTCCTGTGAGAAACCAGGTTAAGGCATGAAATCAATAAAACATGTACATATGCTGCTTTAGACGTCCCAGGTAGCACAATTTACATGCAGCTGGTCAGTAATCAGATACAACGTTACATAGTAGTAATACCACAATGGAAACAAAAACTCTATTATTACGAATAAAAATCATTCATATTTGATTAGTTGTAAAAGGTTGTAAAGCATCAAATGTAGAAATACGATGTAAAATTCTGTTGTCCGGTCAGCTTGAGTCCAGTCATGGAGCTGCGTTGCAGGGTTTATGTGCATATAGGCTCCATAGCTGCCAAGCACCTCCTCAAAGATGGGACCACATGCCAGACGTGCCACATGGAAACGTCGGGCAGGTTGTGTTTTGTGTCTGATGCCAGTTGATGACAGTGAAGACAACATGAAGCAGGTTGAGGACAGGCTCACAGTGATCACTGCTCTCTAGAGGTGGGTGCTATGCCGTGATATCGTAAGGTTATTTTTGCAATACAAAAAAAGGACTCTACTAAAATGATCCTTATCTCTACTTTGCCCAAACTCAGAAGGTTTTCGTGTATTCCCAGACACTGCTGTGTATGTGCCGCTCTGCTTAATTACTGCAGAGCAAGTTGTGATCGTTCAATCATCGGTAACTAAGCTGAATCAGATCCTACTGACTTTGGTCAGTAGGTGATGATGTATGTGAACTTTGTTGTATGATGCAGCACCTCTGCTCTTATTCTCTGAAGGTTTCTGTTATCAAACTACTTAAACACGACCAAAGCTGAGTCCTCCAGAGCAGAGCCAAGGGCAATGTTCTGAACACAGATCAACAAGAAGTTAATTATAAGTCAACATTTTTACCACATTAGGATTTATACCAGTATCATGATTAGAAAGTGAAAAAAAAAACAATGTAAACAAGAAGACTTTCATTATATTATAAATTGCAAATTAAATGTCCCCCTCATGTTGTCTTTATTCAAAGTCACTATGCGGTTCTGTATATACGGCCTTGTTCCTTCTTTCTTTCTATCCCCATGTTTCCTGCCACTCTTTCCTCGTAACTATAAATACATGAAAAATTAATCAAGAAAAATGACTCTGCTTGGAGTGCTACATTACTCAAAAGCATTGCAATGCATCAAAATCCAATTTCCAACTAGGATTCAGACCACGTGTACTCACAGGAAACTAAAGGTAAGTTACTCTTTGCATACAAGCAAGTAAAAATGAATCCAATGCAGTAAAATAGAGTTACAGGATATCAGAAAATAGAAATGTAGTAGCGGACGATAAACAGCCTCATTTAACACTAGGACCGCCGGGCTCTTTAGAGGAACTGTTTTATCCAAATCTCACGCCAAAGAGCGTCTGCATCCTTTTGTTCGTGCTGATGGGCCATTAACGCCACATCAGTGTCCAACTCTTTAATGCATTGTGACGACTTAGGCTGTGCCGGCTCAGGCTGTGCCGTCGTGTTTCCATAGCGCAGCAATGACATCAGTCGAGACGCAGCCCCCCCCACACACCATACACAGCTCATCTAAAAGTTAGAACCTACATAAAACTGACTCTTAGCTAGATTTTACCCAAATGAGCATGACTGTATTTAAAGCATTGAAGTATTGTATTGAAATTCAAATGCAAAAGCATCGCTCAGTTTCCTCCGTTTGCTTGGCCTTTTTCCAACAACGTCATGCCGTTGTTTGTTTACGTGTCGCACATTTCAAATAAGTCGTTGGGCACTTTTCCTCGGTGATGGTGCGCCGTGACCTGCTCTAACGTTAGCTTGGCTTGGAAAGGCCCGGGTGACGATGGCTCGCCGTGAGATTTACAGCACCTCTCGACCGGACCTCACCGCTTCCCGAGGCCGCGGACTTAACGTTAGAACTCGCTGGTCCCTCTCTCCCTGCCCGCTAGCTTGGTATTACAAGACAGCTGGGGCTAGCTGGTTAGCGTGCTAACTTCAGAAGATGGAGCTGGTTAGCATGCAAACTTCAGTAGCTGGAGCTGGTTAGCATGCTAACTTCAGTAGCTGGAGCTGGTTAGCATGCTAGCTTCAGAAGATGGAGCTGGTTAGCATGCTAACTTCAGTAAATGGAGCTGGTTAGCGTGCTAACTTCAGTAGATGGAGCTGGTTAGCATGCTAACTTCAGAAGATGGAGCTGGTTAGCATGCTAACTTCAGTAAATGGAGCTGGTTAGCGTGCTAACTTCAGTAGCTGGAGCTGGTTAGCGTGCTAACTTCAGTAAATGGAGCTGGTTAGCGTGCTAACTTCAGTAGCTAGAGCTGGTGTTAGCATACAAACTTCTGTAGATGGAGCTGGTGAGCATGCTAACTTCAGTAGATGGAGCTGGTTAGCATGCTAACTTCAGAAGATGGAGCTGGTTAGCATGCTAACTTCAGTAGATGGAGCTGGTTAGCATGCTAACTTCAGTAGCTGGAGCTGGTTAGCATGCTAACTTCAGAAGATGGAGCTGGTTAGCATGCTAACTTCAGTAGATGGAGCTGGTTAGCATGCTAACTTCAGTAGATGGAGCTGGTTAGCATGCTAACTTCAGTAGATGGAGCTGGTTAGCATGCTAACTTCAGTAGATGGAGCTGGTTAGCATGCTAACTTCAGTAGATGGAGCTGGTTAGCATGCTAACGTCAGTAGATGGAGCTGGTTAGCATGCTAACTTCAGTAGATGGAGCTGGTTAGCATGCTAACTTTAGTAGCTGGAGCTGGTTAGCATGCTAACTTCAGTAGATGGTGCTGGTGAGCATGCTAACTTCAGTAGCTAGAGCTGGTGTTAGCATACAAACTTCTGTAGATGGAGCTGGTTAGCATGCTAACTTCAGAAGATGGAGCTGGTTAGCATGCTAACTTCAGTAGATGGAGCTGGTTAGCGTGCTAACTTCAGAAGATGGAGCTAGTTAGCATGCTAACTTCAGTAGATGGAGCTGGTTAGCATGCTAACTTCAGTAGATGGAGCTGGTTAGCATGCTAACTTCAGTAGATGGAGCTGGTTAGCGTGCTAACTTCAGAAGATGGAGCTGGTTAGCGTGCTAACTTCAGTAGATGGAGCTGGTTAGCGTTCTAACTTCAGAAGATGGAGCTGGTTAGCGTGCTAACTTCAGTAGCTGGAGCTGGTTAGCATGCTAACTTCAGTAGCAAGCTTCAGGACAGTACCGCTGCCGCACTACTGTACACACACGCACCTCTACACATAACAGCGTTATCCGTATAACTAATAATAATTAATGTTTGATATGAATAATTAATAATGTGGGATTATTCCTTTTTTCATGGGCTATTTTGGGATTTATAAATTATTTTTATTATACTTAAATATATATATATATATATATAAAAGAAAAAGCTTTGCAGTATTCGGGTCAGCCCTAAACGGATTACTTTCTTAGTTAGGCAAAATATACTGTATATTATTCAGCATTGTTTGTAGTAGACTGGAGACTATGGAGACGCTTTACATGCATCTACACACTTAAAAGTAACTATAAATGGGCATTTAAAGGGTTATTTTCCATGATGGCAGTACATGATGACTTTGCTCCAGAGTGTAAGGTCCTGTTGGAAAGCCTATATGTCTTTTATTAAATCCGACGTACAAAATCTGAAATTAGGAATGTTCTGGAATATTCTAGTTTTCAAAGTGGTCTCTACAGAAGATGTCCTGTTGAATCATTATCTGAATTAGAACTGAGTTCACATAACTTCTATTTAATTTATGTTTATCTTTCATCTACAAAAATGAGACAGTTTGTGATCTGTTTTGTGTGTCATGCGGGGAACAGCAGAGAGCAGTGTGCACGAGGACCTTAAAATGCACAGTATGAGGATCTACAGTATGCTTGCCATGAGCCAGATGCAGTGGGCATCATCATCGAGGGAATCCCGGTGCTTACTCATCTTGACAATCTGCTCAGAGCATGCTGCCGACTCCTCGGGGTGACATACAGTACGCACTGCACCTCGAGTATCCTTCCAAACTTATCCAAACTTCTGAGGTCTTTCAAAGACTTTTTGTGGGTTCTAAGCTGCACTTTCTAAGGTTAGGTCAGAAGTTCAGGTGTATAAATTGTTTTAAATGTAACATCATATACACACTATTGTGAGGGTGTTCTACTGTACGCTGAGGGCAGAAGTTCTGGTATGTAAATTGATTTAACGATAAAATGTTTAATATTATATACACACTAAAAGACACTACTGTCAAAGTGTCACACTGAGCTGCATTTTAGAAACTGGGGTCAGAAGTTCTGGTATATCAATAACTGTTTTAATCTTAAAACATTTTAACATTAAAACAATATAATACTGAATACAGATGTACTCAAGTGTTCAACTGTTTAATTCATAGATAGCATATTGCTTTTATTTGCTGTTTAATTAATGTGTGAAAAGAATACCTCTCTTTCCTTTATTTGTAAAATTATGTTGATGGTAACTAATTATTTGAAGCATATTAGAATTAAAATAGAGAAAGGAATAATTGGTCAAAATTAATAAGATTGAGTACATGAATTACTTCAAATCAAATTCTTACTTCTTTTATTTTAAAGGTCACTTATTTTAATTAAGTTTGATGTGGTTAATAATATATTATATATTTTTGACAATTGGTTCAACTCAATTGTTTTTGTTTTTTTTCTACTAGACCGTACTTAATTGTTTAGCATACAGTCAAATACATAATACTGAGTTTACCCAACTCAAAATACCAAGAAGTTCACTAAACTTACAATCATCATCATTTTTTTTTAGTTTGATCTAAGTAACAGTTTTTACAGTGTAAAATGTGCTATTTTCATATGATATCTACTTTTAGAAAAACTATTTTCATGCTGCCACCCGATGCAGTAACAGTCCATGGCAAAGCAAAAGTACCGGAACAAAATGTTGTTTTATAAAACTAAATGCCAACAAATATGGACTGTAGCAGAATATTTCGTTAGATAAAACATGTTGTGAATTTTTGAAACGGTTAAGACTGTCTTTTTTCTATACATTTTGACTTTTGGACTGAAAACTGAGACGATTACGGAGACGAGGAGCACCGCATCGCTTTGTTGTGTGTGTGAGAAAGAGAAGGTGGACTAACGCATGCAATGTTTCTGTAAGTTATTAATAACAATAACTCAAATGTCAACGTTATGAATGAAGCATCGAACCATTCGGTAGAGCCCTGATTATATATCCGTATAGTGCACACACGAGACACAACTTTTATAGTTAGACAGAAAGTAAGATTATTTTCATTTCTGATATTTTACACATATGATGAATACTGAGGGCCAACATACCTTAGTGTGATTAGAAGTTATTAAAAGTGCATGTGAGTGAATATTGGCGTGCAAATTAGTTTCTATGTCCCATTCATTGCCTCAATGCGCTTATACGGACATTATGCAAATTGGGCTGCTGGAGGCGAGTCGGAGGAGAGGACCAACGTTAATCGGCGCTACTATATGTGCAGAATAGGTGTTTTGGAAAAGTCAGGGCAGGAGGGAAACATATCATACACAATGATGGAATAATTTAAATTTTGGAACCACAACGTTAGATGGCGTGGGCCGTGGCGGTCCTAGCGTTAAGTGTGAAGGACTTAGCGACATCTAGTGGTGAGGTTGCAGATTGCAACCAATTTAAACCTCCGCCGCAAGCGTGTAGGAGAACTACGGTGGCCGACGCAAAAAATGCAAATGAACCCATCTAGAGCCGGTTGTTAGAACCAGAGAGTGTGTGTACGTGGGAAGTGCGTGGTGAAGCAAGAGAGAGAGAGCAGCGGCGAATGTGTGTGAGGAACTAGTGAAGCTAGTGGAGCAGAAGAGAGTTCTGAGAATATCAGTGAATGTTCAGTGGAAGTTTCAGTTTGTGCAGATATAAAAGCTGCAGCTCCTAAAGACCAACAGAGGTTTCCTGTGTCTGGTTTCCCGGCGGCTGAGCGGAGTGATGGCGGTGGTTAACTCTGGAGCGAGTAACGTTATCGACTCCCGCCCAGCAGGGGAAGTTAACACGGTGGTTTGTCCGTTCTGGGCTACTGTAGAAACATGGCGGCCGGCTCCGTGAAGAGAGGACTCGCTCCCTATGTAGATATTAACGGCTCAATTTAAATTAACAACAACGCATAATACTATATTTCTTTTCTGCCAATAGATCCCCTAAATGCTACACACTGGCCCTTTAAATCAATATATCAATATATTAAAAATGTCATTACTTCAGTTAGACGTTCATTCATAACATAGTCAAAGGGAACATTTAGTCTTGTAAAGTATAAAGTTATGGATCAAAGAGTCAAAAGGATCATCATTCTGTAGGGTGTAATGTGGGGCAATGGAGTCCTCAAGGTTAGAGATGCAGCTGTGATTGAAAGGCCGCTGGTTTTATCCCCGGACTGGCAGAATAAATCTGTATGGGAAGTGAAAGAGCAGCAGTTGCCCTTCCCTCATTACCACTGCTAAAGTGCCATTAAGCAAGGCAACAGCCCAAACTGTGGTTAGACTCTAAAAGGTTGTTGTCATTAATCTGCTGAAAGCTTTACCATAATGAATAAATGCCAATACTACTTTAACAGTCTTCTCAAGGATGGAATCTATCTAAATATATGAAAATCAATTTTAAATGGAGAGAAGGTAAATGAATCAAATAAAGGTACACTGTCCAAATCCTGAAAGAAAGTTTTTAATAAATCATGGCCGCTGCTTCAAAGAGACCTCCACTCCCACAGAAGCACGGCCATGAAGGCTCAGAGCTCATCGCTGGACGGAGCATTTCTCTTGTTCATACAGAAAAAAGGGGCAATCCAAATATCTTTGGCAGCTTCAGATGTGCAACGGGTGACGGGAACTACGAACGGCCTAAAAACTACTTGGTTAAAATGAAGCAAAGATCGTGGTCATGGTTAAAAGAAAGCGATGTTGACGGTCAGTAGGAGACGAGAGATGAACGACCAGCAGTCAACAGATAGTCTCCACTGTCTGACACATCGTAGACGGATCCATCCTCTTCCATACCAAGCCTCTGGTGCAAAGAACAAATCACACTACTAACAGTCATAACTCACACGGCCACTGCAGGTCCTGATCAGGTGAATGGAACAACGGGTCATTTTAGGCAGGTGAACAAATAACAAATGCTCAAGTTTCTTGTGAGGACAGTCTCTTCTTTTCCCTCCACTTGTCCCGAACATGCAGACACAGGAGGCAGAAAAGCAGCTCGAATCAAACAGGGATTTCTTTAGAAGTTAAACACTCTACGAGCTGTTGGGCTGTCTTCATGGTTTGGTTAACACTCAGCTTTACTAAACATGCCTAATGATTCTGAATGTACTTTGTCCTGCTAATGTGTTACAATCTACAGTATACAGTGTATATATAGTATACAGTACATACATTATATACAGTATATACAGTATATATATACAGTATATACAGTATATATAGCATATATCAATATATCAGACCCTGGTTGGAATTCTGTTGCACAGTAAAAACTAGGACAAGATGTCCAAAGCTTTTCATTTAATTTCTTATCTAGTCTCCCCAGGACTAGTGTTCTAGTCTCCCCAGGACTAGTGTTCTAGTCTTCAAAGGACTAGTGTTCTAGTCTTCCCAGGACTAGTGTTCTAGTCTTCCCAGGACTAGTGTTCTAGTCTTCCCAGGACTAGTGTTCTAGTCTCCCCAGGACTAGTGTTCTAGTCTTCCCAGGACTAGTGTTCTAGTCTTCAAAGGACTAGTGTTCTAGTCTTCCCAGGACTAGTGTTCTAGTCTTCCCAGGACTAGTGTTCTAGTCTTCCCAGGACTAGTGTTCTAGTCTTCCCAGGACTAGTGTTCTAGTCTTCCCAGGACTAGTGTTCTAGTCTTCAAAGGACTAGTGTTCTAGTCTCCCCAGGACTAGTGTTCTAGTCTTCAAAGGACTAGTGTTCTAGTCTTCCCAGGACTAGTGTTCTAGTCTCCCCAGGACTAGTGTTCTAGTCTTCCCAGGACTAGTGTTCTAGTCTTCCCAGGACTAGTGTTCTAGTCTCCCCAGGACTAGTGTTCTAGTCTTCAAAGGACTAGTGTTCTAGTCTCCCCAGGACTAGTGTTCTAGTCTTCAAAGGACTAGTGTTCTAGTCTTCCCATGACTAGTGTTCTAGTCTCCCCAGGACTAGTGTTCTAGTCTTCCCAGGACTAGTGTTCTAGTCTTCCCAGGACTAGTGTTCTAGTCTTCCCAGGACTAGTGTTCTAGTCTCCCCAGGACTAGTGTTCTAGTCTTCCCAGGACTAGTGTTCTAGTCTTCAAAGGACTAGTGTTCTAGTCTCCCCAGGACTAGTGTTCTAGTCTTCAAAGGACTAGTGTTCTAGTCTTCCCAGGACTAGTGTTCTAGTCTCCCCAGGACTAGTGTTCTAGTCTTCCCAGGACTAGTGTTCTAGTCTTCCCAGGACTAGTGTTCTAGTCTCCCCAGGACTAGTGTTCTAGTCTTCAAAGGACTAGTGTTCTAGTCTCCCCAGGACTAGTGTTCTAGTCTTCAAAGGACTAGTGTTCTAGTCTTCCCAGGACTAGTGTTCTAGTCTCCCCAGGACTAGTGTTCTAGTCTTCCCAGGACTAGTGTTCTAGTCTTCCCAGGACTAGTGTTCTAGTCTTCCCAGGACTAGTGTTCTAGTCTCCCCAGGACTAGTGTTCTAGTCTTCCCAGGACTAGTGTTCTAGTCTTCAAAGGACTAGTGTTCTAGTCTCCCCAGGACTAGTGTTCTAGTCTTCAAAGGACTAGTGTTCTAGTCTTCCCAGGACTAGTGTTCTAGTCTTCAAAGGACTAGTGTTCTAGTCTTCCCAGGACTAGTGTTCTAGTCTTCCCAGGACTAGTGTTCTAGTCTTCCCAGGACTAGTGTTCTAGTCTTCCCATGACTAGTGTTCTAGTCTTCCCAGGAGTATAGGTCTAGTCTTCTTCCCAGGACTAGTTAGTGTTTTAGTCCTGTATTCCCGGGGCTAGTGTACTAGTCTTCCAAGGACTAGTGTTCTAGTCTTTCTAGGGTTAGTGTTCTAGTCTCCTCAGGACTAGTGTTCTAGTCTTCTCAGGACTCTATTCTTCCCAGGACTAGTGTTCTAGTCTTTCCAGGACTAGTGTTCTAGTCTTCCCAGGACTAGTGTTCTAGTCTTCCCAGGACTAGTGTTCTAGTCTCCCCAGGACTAGTGTTCTAGTCTTCCCAGGACTAGTGTTCTAGTCTTCCCAGGACTAGTGTTCTAGTCTTCCCAGGACTAGTGTTCTAGTCTTCCCAGGACTAGTGTTCTAGTCTTCCCAGGACTAGTGTTCTAGTCTTCCCAGGATAGTGTTGTAGTCTTCCCAGGACTAGTGTTCTAGTCTTCCCAGGACTAGTGTTCTAGTCTTCCCAGGACTAGTGTTCTAGTCTTCCCAGGATAGTGTTGTAGTCTTCCCAGGACTAGTGTTCTAGTCTTCCCAGGATAGTGTTGTAGTCTTCCCAGGACTAGTGTTCTAGTCTTCCCAGGACTAGTGTTCTAGTCTTCCCAGGACTAGTGTTCTAGTCTTCCCAGGATAGTGTTGTAGTCTTCTCAGGACTAGTGTTCTAGTCTTCTCAGGACTAGTGTTCTAGTCTTCTCAGGATAGTTTTCTAGTCTCCCCAGGGATAGTGTTGTAGTCTTCCCAGGACTAGTGTTCTAGTCTTCCCAGGACTAGTGTTCTAGTCTTCCCAGGACTAGTGTTGTAGTCTTCCCAGGACTAGTGCTCTAGTCTTCCCAGGACTAGTGTTCTAGTCTTGACCAGAGAGCTACATTGAGGAATTCCAGCTTCTCAATGGTTTCGAGGTGCATCACATACTATCAGTGAGCTGTATGATTGTTTTTTATTGTTTTTCATTATTCACTGATTAAACAGGAAGAACTATATTATAAATATACAGCTCGCTACATCAACAGGCTGCTGTTGTAGTGTTTTTAAATATATGATGAGATGCTTATTCACTGGATAATGCAGATTCTCCTTGAGATGGCTAGATGACCAGCAGGCTATAGTTTATCTGTAGTACATGTACCTCTGTTTCACACTACCACAGTTTCTTCTCTTGATAGAGGAAGCGATTTCTTATAATCTCTGATATTCAGGCAAACCTGCATCCTCCCCAATCAATTTGGAGCTTTTGAAAAAGGTTTAATCAAGAAGAGGGAGCACTTCAGAGACACACACACTTCCACAACACACTGTACACTATTGTTGTTGTTGTCTTATTATTGGGCAGCAGTAAAAGCCCTTTGTTGTTTTCACATCTCCTTCCTGACTCCCTCTCCACACTGATGCTCTGACTCTGATACTGTTTACTGGTCCAAAGAACACTGGAAAAGGCCATTTTTTCTGCTTCCAACATAAAGTTCAAAGTTCAAAATGTTCACTTGCTGTCTAATATATCCCCCCCACTGCCAGGTGCCATGGTAACCAGATAATCCATGTTATTCACTTCACCTGTCAGTGGTCTTAATGTTGTGGCTGATCGGTGTATACACTTACATGACGTTAATGTATAACTTAGAGCTTAATAGTAGACGTAACGTTAAAATATAATTTTAGTCAGCTGTTAACTTCGCTTGCTTCGGCCTCCCAAACGTGGTCGCAAAACACAGTGGAGAGTTATCCCGTCACTCTACTGAGCAGCAGGAAACACGACACAGAAACCTCCGTTGGTCTGCAGGAGCTGCAGCATTTATATCTGCACAAACTGAAACTTCCTCTGAACATTCACTGGTATTCTCAGAGATAAACTAACTCTGTCTTCTGCTACGCTGCTCGCTTGTTTTCTCACACACAGCTGTCTCTCTCTCTCTCTCTCTCTCTCTCTCTCTCTCTCTCTCTCTCTCTCTCTCTCTCTCTCTCGCTTTACAACCCACTTCCTATGCACACACACACACACTCGCACTGGCTCTGCTATTCTCTAAATGAGCTACACTACTCCCACAACACAGCGCTGCATTTCAAAATAACGTCTTATTAATTTTTCACTGGTGCACACCAGAGATGTAATAAAGTGAACGGTACACACAGTACTTCACTGTACTGCCATTTTCATCTGTTGTCTTTTTAACTCGTGCATGTGTACGTCTAGGACTGTGGGTCTGTGGGGCTTTTCGGCTCTGCGGGTCGATGAATCTCCTGAGAGACGGCACTCAGCAGCCCGCTAGCTTGTTGCTACCAGCTGCTCTGATTCAACAATGTTGAGCTGAAAAAGGTGAATGTAGGCTGAAATCCAACCGTGGTGTTGTTCTGTCGGGAGATGAAGAGAAAAAAAAGAAAATAATCGTTGATCCTGCTTTTGATTTCGTCGATTTCCGGTTTTAGAATCAAAATTGTGACGCCCCTAATCAATTCAGTGATCAACGATCCAATACCATCGATGCAAAGTGAAAACATTGATACATATCATCTTTTAGATACACCTTTATTTTGAAATTCCCAAAATTTCACGTCTTTTTCACCATTTCAGCCCAAGCGCACCTCATTCCCAAAAATCCAAACAGTGCTAGCGGCGTAGCTTCGGTTATGCTTTCTGCAAGGACGGACATGAGCTGAGGTGGAATCATGACGAGTAAACGAGAGAGAGAGAGAGAGAGACGAAGAGTGTGTGTGTGACGGTGAGTAGCAGTAACATTATAGCTGTGAACCCAGCAGTGGGTGTATATTACAGTTTATTTGTCGGTAATTAAATGCTACAGCTCCTCAAGACCCAAGCTAAGTTCCACTGCTGGTTAAAGTGAAGGGGGTTAACCCCAAAGTCAGCAACAACTTCAGCTCAGTCTCACGACATGACAGCTCCTCAAAAGTGAAGCCAAAACATCTGGATCGGCCTAGCTGCAGTATAAACCCCGCCTCCTCCATGTTAGCGGATGGGACATGGGCCAAACTAAAAAGTCAAAGTAGACATCAAATACATTTTTCCCAAAGATGGTTTCTGTCATTTTAGGTAGTTCTCATCACGCTGATGTTTGTTCAAGTGTTCGTTTTTCTGATAAGTGTTTTTTTAATTAGTTATTGATGCCATAAGAAGGGGGAGAGACGTCATGATTGGCAGCTGTGAGTCTCAAGCTCACGCCGTGCTCGGCTTGTGATTGGTTCGGACGGGTGACCTCGATGGCGTGGCTCCGCCCCCCCGATCACTACTGCACAGACTCTGGCTCCAAATGACGCCAAAATCCCCAATCTGGATATTTTGCCTTCACTTCTGTACAGTGGGAGGAAGTGGAGACGCGTCGTCCATCTATATATATATATATATATATATATAGTCTATACATCGTAGGAGGTCTATTTTTATTTTTTTTATTAAAAGCAAGAAGAAAACATTTAAATGTCTGGAGGAGCCCGGTATAGAAATTGTCAAATCCTATTTGAGTTGCTTTTTGTGAGTTATATATAGATATACATGTAAGTGATTGTGTTAAATGGGTATATGATACCGTCTCATATCGATCACAGGCCCCGGAACTGAATTGAATAAAATTGAAATCGTATCTTATCAGACTTTGTGATATCTGCAAATATCGTATTGTTGTCCAGAAAATCGATATAATATTGTATCATGATGAAACTGGTGATTTAATGACAATTTCCTGTAATGACCTTTCAGTGATGTTGGAACATTTTACACATGTATGTCATGTCGGCGTGGCCTCGAGTAATAACAACCGTAATGGTATGAAAGGAAAGAACAGTAATACGTATGAACGAGCACGGTAAAATCTGAGCATTGCTTTGATTATCTGCTGCTTTGACCAACATTTGGTCCTCCAGCAGATCATCTAAGCATCTGCTGTGGCCAGAATATAGTGTACATATATATGTTCCAGATTTAGAGACACCGGGTCTGGGCTGCTACAGTGCTTCAACCCCCCCCCCCCCCCTTCCTATCATCTATCTCATGCAGCCATCAGAACAATCCCCCATTCACTAATTGGCCTATTAGTTTTGGCATTAGCCGTGGGGGGGGGGGGGGTCCAGCAGCCATTACTGCAGCAGCATCCTCTGACTGGAGCTCTGATTGACTAGTTGAGAGGACGACTAATGCTGGAGCAGCCACACCATTAGCCAACTAAAACAATTGTCCATACACTTCCCCCCTAATGACACACACCTCGGCCTCTTGGACCAATTACTCATAAACATTGGAAGGCCGGCGGCGTCTTTGATGAGCACTCGCCGCTGCATTTCAGCTAAAACATCCTGTCACATGCACAACGCCTCCATAGCCTCTGAGGCCATTTGTCAAAGAGCGTTAAGGTCTTTATTTACAGCTCCATGTCCGGAGCCAGCGACTGGGAAATTCCAAAGAGCGTGCATACGCTGGCTGTGTCAGTGATTTATGTATTTTTTGGGGACCAGGAGGGAAAGTGTGGAAGGAAACGGGGTGCTGCTCTCATGGAAAGATCCACCACAAGCTATTAAAAGGAGTTATGGCTCGAACACAACTCTCATTCAGTCTCAGCTATTGATTCTGGATCATCTTTTGGCAGAGTGTATTTCATGGATGGGGCGGAGGCGATGGCGAGGCATGGATGATGGCTGTCATGAATAAAAGCAGCCCGACAAGATAAGAACTGGACGGGAGCACAGAGAGACGGAGTCAATAAAATAAAATGGAGGTAAGAGGTGTAAAGACTGAGTGGACAGCATCGGTTGCTCCACTCACAGGAGAAGAGAGACGCCATTAATTCAGCTTTTTTTAGGTTTCCAAGAGTTGGAGTGTCTCCAATTTCAATTCTCCAATTATAAAATATTTTGACCAATTTAACAACCAAGGGAAACAATTTTCTGGTTCAATGTCGCTATTAAAAGTTGTGAAAATATAACTGGGCAATTTTACAGCTGATCAAATGTGCACAAAATATCTGTGCGCCCCGGTAGCTCACCTGGTAAAGCAGGCGCTCCATGTACCGAGGCTGAGGCTGCAGCGGCCCGCGGTTCCAATCAGAACCCGCGGCCCTTTGCTGCATGTCGTCCCCTCTCTCAACTATCTCTATCTCTGTCAAATAAAGGCAAAAGCCAAAAAAAATAATCCAAGAAAAAAAAAGAAAATGTGCACAAAATATTGCACTACTTTTACATGAACAAATGCCATACTGTACATATACAAGACTAAAAGGTCCCATATTGGAAAAAGTGAGATTTTCAGGTCTTTTATATTATAAAGCAGGTTTAAGTGCTTTATAAATACTGTTAAACTATCAAAACACTTAATCCACAGAGAAACACACACAGCCCGTATTCAGAAACTGTGCGTTTGAAACAAGCCGTCAGGATTTCTGTCCATTTGTGATGTCACAAATATACAATATATAGATTATTACATGGTTTTAAACGTAAACACTATAAATGTGTCCCAGTTTATTTCCTGTTGCAGTGGATGTGAATGTCATCGGCTGACAGGAAGTAAACATGGACCCAAACTGTTGCCTAGAAACGCAATTCTGTTGCAATTCCGTTGAAATGCACTAAAACGGAGCGTTTCAGACAGGAGGTGAATACAGATATATTCAGGCAGACAGCATGAGGAAAATAATGTGTCTCTTTTAACATTACAGCATTTAAACATGTTCTAGTAGAAACACAAAATACAAGTATGAACCTGACAATGAGCAGGATATGGGGCCTTTAAACTCAAATGATCTGTTACGCGTCATGATAAACGACAGAGTGTTTTTGGTATCTGCTCGTGTCTGCGATGCTCCTCCCACATTTATGACGGGCACATGTTGTAGTATAAATATCGCTTTAGAGTATAGCGAGGCCTGAGGTTCCAGGTTCTCCTAGCAATCAGTAAACAATATTAAAGTTGACATGACCAAAATGTGAAATGTGTCCTGAAGGTGCTGCTAGATTATAGAAAGATCACGGGGTCATTTAAATCAAAAAAGTTTCATCTTCAGGGAACGATGGGTGTGTTGAGGACATGTCATGGCAGTCTGTCTTTTCTATAATGAAACATCTTGTGGGCAGATCTCATTTTTGGCCTGAGGATGTGACTGGAGGAAGGCTCATTGAGTGTCCCAGAAAGGAAAGAGTTCATCCTCTGGGGATAAATATCATACCCACTTGGTTTAGACATCTCTCAACTAAAAGCTTTAACCTTTCATCGTGACTCTAACACACGGGTCAGGGAGTCCTGATGATCCTCAGGGGAACATTAATATCCATTCTAAATGTCGTGGGAATCTGAACCAAAGCTTTGAACAGATGGACTAAACATTACCTCCAGTGGGGCAGAAGCAGCGTTTTACTCCTGTGAGGTCAGATTGCTAAACTCACGACCTCATCACACTGTGTTATTGTCTCCGATGGGCGACCCCCTCTCTTCTTCTCTAGTTTCTCTTCCCTCCCCTCCTCCTCAGGCTCTGACACCCGTCTTCCCCCACTTGCTTTTTTCACTGTCGGATCAATACGCCCCCTAAGTGCTGTCTGACTATAAGGCATATTCCACTTTTAAGTTCACTTCACCCAGCGGTGGCTGTAACTCAATCTCCACATTACACCACTCCCTGATGATGCCGTTCTTACAGCTCCTCTAATGTGAGCTAATGTCTCTGTGTTGTGTCTGCGTGATGCAGTCAGAAATCCTCTGTCTCAGAAAAACAATAGATCTACTATCTATATCCATATCTTATCTATAATCTTCACATTCTATCTAGAAGTTTAGCATCACATGACTTTAAAGGGAACATATCGGCCTTGTTTTCACCACCGAACAGCCAAAGTTCCTGACTTCTAAACGGTATAAACTAGAGACAATCTCTGCCTTCATTTTGTTCTCAAATACACACCTGTGAAGTTTTGTGACTGCATCTACAGGTAGGTGATGCTATCATGTTGACAAAGTCTGTCCACAGACAGAAAGACAAAGACAAATGTGAGGCGTTCCATCAAAATGAGTCGGAAGTCGAACAACAGCGTTCTTTTAAAAACACGTTTTTACATTAAAAAAGTGGATTTTGGGCTGTTTTTTTTAATGTTTTTTTTGTCTTTCTGAATAAACTCTCAGCTTTGATACAATGTAAAAATCTATGTAAAATTTAAATAAGTATAGTTTTGAAGCTCTTAAACGTAAGAGTCTCTCAGGTGTCTGTGTGTGTCTCTCGGGTGTATATTTCCATTCAATATTATATTATATAACATTATATGTACATAATATTTTTTCATATTCTATTCTAATTTCCTAGTATTGTTTGGATATGGACTTGTAAGTTTGTGCGTGTACCTGTGTGCACGTGGCTCCATATTTAATATTTTTCATTATATATTCTTCATATTACTATAATTAAATTATTATTATATTTAAATACACATATATACTATATATTATATCATATGTACAGTATATATTTTTTTTTATATTTTATCAATTGTATTCCATATGTTTTGGATTCTTGTCTAATTGGACTTCTAGGCCTATATTTAATATTGAATATTTTTCATTATATATTCTTCATATTATGATATGTAAATTATTATTATATTTAAATACACATTATATTATATGTACAGTATATTTGTAAATATTTTATTCCATACATTTTAGATTCATCGAAGTTTGGAAGAGCATATCTCATAGAATATTTGGTGTAGAAAGATAATCTTGGTATTGCCATAAAGCTGAGACTTTCCTCTTTACATTCAGACAGAACACTCAAAATATGTTTCTGAGTCAAAGTGACTCACAAATAAACACCAACGTACTCCAAACCTAAACCTGCGGTAGTTCCCACGACAGCAGGCGGCTCCATGTTCTGCCATGATGAACACACACAGACTCACAAGGAGAAAACAATAGCAGCGTCGCTGTCGCGGCTGGTAATAAAACAGGGAAAGAGCTGTTCATTTATGTCCACGCCTAAATCATTTCTGCTGGTTATCCCATGTGCTCCTTAAAGCTTGAGGCTTTAAGCCCAGTATGAAAAAGGTAAGCATTATAAAAGAAACACAAATAATCAGTGCAACATCTAAAATGCAATACTGCTGAAAAAAGAAAGATGACTTTGGCCAGATTTCAAGGTCAGCACTAAAATAATACAAATCTCTTTACAGTCAAAGGTCCAATCCTCCCTTCAGCTGGGATCTGGTTCCTCGGGGCGAACGGTGACATTACAATTCTAAATCTAAATCTGAATGTTGAGCAGCTTTTTTCTTTTATAGATGGATAGTTATTCATTCTGTTTAAAGCCAATATTTCTGCACAGTTGCAGATAAAGATCAGGCAACACTAATATTATCAGTATTATACTATAGAATGAGGTTCCAGTGGTGGCTGCGTGGCTGTTTCTGACTCTCGTGATCCAATCATTTCCAATATCTCCAGAGCAAAAGTCAAAATATATTGGAAAAATATAGTTGTAATCATTTCCAAAATTCACAAAAAATATGTTTTTCCAGTTCTATTCATTAAAGAAATTTGATTTAATAAAAAAAGGACTAACTCATTTAATCTGATGAATCACTTTATTGAAATTAAGGATTTTGTTCAAGTATGTTTTTTTTTTTCTTTAACGTGATGACATCATAAAATATGATGTCATTCAAAGCTCCATTCGAAAACCTCAATAGAAGCTTCGAATGTAAAAAAAAAAATGACATTCGTTACCGTGGTTTCCTCCTCTTTACTCCTTCAGCCTTTTGCCTTCCCCTTTCAGCGCATCTTAAATCACTCAGTCGGCCTCTTCATGTTATTTTGGGATCAATATGTTCTGGAAGCTGGTGAGCCACTACTGCAGGGAGGGAGGGAGGGAGGGAGGGAGGGAGGAGGAAGGGAGGGAGGGAGGAGGAAGGGAGGGAAGGAGGGAGGAGGAAGGGAGGGAAGGAGGGAGGGAGGGAGGGAGGAGGAAGGGAGGGAGGGAGGAGGAAGGGAGGGAAGGAGGGAGGGAGGGAAGGAGGAAGGGAAGGAGGGAGGGAGGGAAGGAGGAAGGGAAGGAGGGAGGAAGGGAGGGAAGGATGGAGAGAGGGAGGGAGGGAGGGAGGGATGGAGGGAGGGAGGGAGGGAAGGATGGAGGGAAGGAGGGAGGGAGGGAAGGAGGAAGGGAAGGAGGGAGGAGGAAGGGAGGGAGGGAGGGAGGGAGGGAGGGAGGGAGGAGGAAGGGAGGGAGGGAGGAGGAAGGGAGGGAAGGAGGGAGGGAAGGAGGAAGGGAAGGAGGGAGGGAGGGAGGGAGGGAGGAGGAAGGGAGGGAGGGAGGAGGAAGGGAGGGAAGGAGGGAGGGAGGGAAGGAGGAAGGGAAGGAGGGAGGGAGGGAAGGAGGAAGGGAAGGAGGGAGGAAGGGAGGGAAGGATGGAGAGAGGGAGGGAGGGAGGGAGGGAAGGAGGAAGGGAAGGAGGGAGGAAGGGAGGGAAGGATGGAGAGAGGGAGGGAGGGAGGGAGGAGGAGGGAACGAGGGAGGGAGGGAGGAAGGGAAGGAGGGAGGAAGGAAGGACAGAGGGAGGGAAGGAGGGAGGAAGGGAGGGAAGGATGGAGAGAGGGAGGGAGGGAGGGAGGGAAGGAGGAAGGGAAGGAGGGAGGAAGGGAGGGAAGGATGGAGAGAGGGAGGGAGGGAGGGAGGGAGGGAGGGAGGGAGGGAGGGAAGGATGGAGAGAGGGAGGGAGGGAGGGAAGGAGGGAGGGAGGGAGGGAAGGAGAGAGGGAGGGAGGGAGGAAGAAGGGAGGGAGGGAAGGAGGGAGGGATGGAGGGAGGGAGGGAGGGAAGGATGGAGAGAGGGAGGGAGGGAGGGAAGGAGGGAGGGAGGGAAGGAGGAAGGGAAGGAGGGAGGGAGGGAAGGAGGAAGGGAAGGAGGGAGGGAGGGAAGGAGGAAGGGAAGGAGGGAGGAAGGGAGGGAAGGATGGAGAGAGGGAGGGAGGGAGGGAGGGAGGGATGGAGGGAGGGAGGGAGGGAAGGATGGAGAGAGGGAGGGAGGGAGGGAAGGAGGGAGGGAGGGAGGGAAGGAGAGAGGGAGGGAGGGAGGAGGAAGGGAGGGAGGGAAGGAGGGAGGGATGGAGGGAGGGAGGGAGGGAAGGATGGAGAGAGGGAGGGAGGGAGGGAAGGAGGGAGGGAGGGAGGGAAGGAGAGAGGGAGGGAGGGAGGAGGAAGGGAGGGAAGGAGGGAGGGATGGAGGGAGGGAGGGAGGGAGGGAGGGAGGGAGGGAGGGAGGGAGGAGGAAGGGAGGGAAGGAGGGAGGGAGGGAGGGAGGGAGGGAGGGAAGCGTGAACCCGATTTTGTCAAGCGACGACATATGAGGAAGCATTGCATCTCCGTTTGTTCCTCAGGCCGATTCACCGTGTCCTATAGAGAACACCAGCTGTGGACAACACATCACTGGTGGTGCTAAGGTGGTGTGTGTGTGTGTGTGTGTGTGTGTGTGTGTGTGTGTGTGTGTGTGTGTGTGTGTGTGTGTGTGTGTGTGTGTGTGTGTGTCTGCACACTGGTTACACCTACAGGTATATGCATACATACATAAGAACATTTACACGTAAAGATTCAACACGCACACATACACATTTGGATTATACATATCAACCAGGCATATACTGTATGTATATACTGTATATATATGATGAGTTATATCATCTTATTTATTTATTCATGTTGTTTATCAAAATACCTTCTACAAATATAGTAGAACATTTAATAATGAAAAAAATAAATAAATAAACTATACAAATGTGCTTGGTGGAACTGAAAATTGCAGGTGCAAATAAATGACTATAAATTATTTCAAATGTATTTAAATGTTAATTATTTGCATGTGAAAGTGTTATTAAGTTGAATCACTTAAAGGAGAGTCAGCTGAACCTGAAGCACTGACGTGTTGAACGCATTAAGGAGCTGATGTGTTGGTTGAAGTGTTGGAATGAAGGCAGCTGAAGTGGCTCCGCAGACAGCAGAGTTCTGCTGTACGTACAGAGAGCAATAAACAGATGAAGAAAGCAGCTGAAATGTCTGTTGACGTCTACGCTAAAAAAGCAAGAGAAATCCTCCTTGAACTGTAAGAAGTGACGGCTGTAGAACTGTCAGTAGACGAGTAAGAGATGAAAGCAGTTGAATTATCAAAATACCCACGTGGTGAAAGATTAAAGAGAAGTGACTACAACTAAAACTGAAAATGTAATAATAATAATAACTTTTTACCATATTGACTGTATTGTTTATATAAAGTGTGACATCATCTGGTCATGTTTACGTTAAGATGGACAGTTCTTCCTTTATTCATTTCATTGGTAAATGTTTCATTTACAAGATGGTAACCGTGGTTACATCTACACAAATCTGAAAATGTTGTTTATCAGCAACTACAAAACAAACTCATCTGTGGCAGAATCAGTCTTTCACCCCCCCCCCCTCACACACACACACACACACACACACACACACAAAGACACTCCTTCATGCTATTACCTCAAGCCAAAGTCCCTCGGCCACATTTCAATCTGCATTCATATTAGTGTCAAAGCAGCCGAGCTGCATGAATAGCCATTACCAATCCATTTGGACCGGGTTATCATCAGCTGGCACTAGCCCCGAATCCCATTTCACCCCTTCTACAAGCTCTTACTCCGTCCCCCACCGACATTATCCGCTATTGGCAAAAATAAAAACATCTCGTCACGTATGCAGCTCCAGCAGGTCAGCGCCTGCTGCACATCTGCATGCTGCACATCTGCTCAGTTAGTTCCTCTTCTAGTTCATACAATCATCATTCAGACTTCATCATTCAGACTTCATCATTCAGACTTCATCATTCAGACTTCACTCAGCAATCGTTACGTAACGTCTCTAAACCCACATGACGACTTGTGTCCCTCCAATAACTTAAAGGGGAAAATTCTCTCTGTCAGTGCTCGTGCACGTCCATCTGGGTATCTGGAGTTCCTACCAACTACGGGATGTCACGAGAACCGATTCTCCGGTACCAAGTCCATGCCAAAATGCTAAAAACGGAACGGTACTCGTTTTCTACAGTACCGAAGGTACCGAACGATGCCTGCAGGGTCCGAAATTAACACACGCCAAGCGCCAAATGCGGCGGCTTCTGTCCAGCAGTGAGGTCCAGAGATGCAGAGATCCTTTATGTTCGAGAAGAGGATTCACTCGTGGGGGAAAAACTGAACTGAACTGAACAAACTGAATTTCTATCTTTTGTTGCTTATTGCTAAATCTCTGAAAAGTGGTGTTTTTTTTTATTGAACTCTGGACTCTTTATTTCTGGTGAATGTCATTTGGGCTTGCATTTTGATTATCTTACACTTAACTCCCCAGATCCACTTAGTTTGAACCAATCCAACAGCATCCAATCAGGTTTCAGGAGAAAACCATGAAGAAGAACTAACGTTATGTTACTGACCACCAGTTAACGGTTAATAATCGTTTAACGAGGGTCGGTTATCGGTTAAGAAAATTGTTCAAAATTAGCATCCCTAGTTGCAAAACAATGACTTGGTCCCACCTCTGGTAGCCTTTACCTGGTGAAATGTCACCAAGTCAGTGAATTTAAACTACTGCTGGCAATCTGAGGATATATATATATATATATATATATATATATATATATATATATATATATAGACACATATACACATTACATGGGATTTATTGTTTCTTTGTTTTTTTTTACCGTGGTATCGAATTTGGTATCGAGAATCGTGCAAATTCACTGGTATTGGTATCAACTACTAGATTTCTGGTATCGTGACATCCCTACTACCAACCCACAGACAACCCACTGTCTCTAAGCCAATCAGAGCAGACTGGGCTTCTTCAGGAGGGGGGGCTTAAAGGGACAGGCACTAAGACATGAACATTTTGCAGATACATATAACATAAAGGTTCTGTTTGATATGTTGAACAAACTGAATCCAGACATACATACATACTTTGCTAATGCAGATAGCTGCAGACTGTGTGAAGCTAACGGCACACACAGAAGCAACAAAGAGTCTCTCTCTCTCTTTATCCATCCATCCATCTCTCTGTCTGTCTCTGTCTGTCTCTCCTGCTCTGTAAGCAGAGCTCAGACTTGCTGCTTGCCAGTTGCATAATAAATACTGCCTGGTTGGTTCACATGGGATCACAAGCCTCTGCATTAGCATTCCTCACACATGCACACAAACACACACACAAGCATGGCTGACAGCAGTGACATCACCAGGCTTGTCAACCTGAACACACTCTCAGACCTTTATACACAGAGCCAGATACAAACACCTCTTCACCTCATCCGTATATCCCCCACTGACTGCTCCACCATACACAAGATGTATACACACTTTATAAACAGCTCCGCTCCATAAGTTTGGAGTCAGAATTTCCAAACTCATTTCATAAATATTAATGTGTTGACGCAAAACATAACATCACACATTTAGGCTGCTAAAAGTCTCTAACTCAGTATTCAGTTGTGTTAATTTACTGTTCAATCTTAGCTGTAAACGATCCACTAATTTACTGTACAAGCACTGGGACGGGCTATTACTGCAGCTCTTCTGTTCTGCAAAGTCATAATTGATTAATTACTAAAGTGAGGTCTTTAAAACAAAAAGTTTGTTTCGTCCAAAAAACTAAATGAAATAAAGGAATAGTCAGATTTCAGTAAAGTGTGGTACTTTACTTAAGGCACAATTTAATCATGTAGCTTTCAGCGCAACAAGTAAGGGTTATAATGTACAGCGAGACGGTCATTGTTGTGAAAGAATCCCCGACAGGGCGATGCTGCACTCTTTCAATGACCCGCTAGCTGTACATTATCCCGCTTATTACACGGCTACTTACTGAAGAAATCAATATTTTGACACAAAAACGGTCCTACAGAGTCCGACATCAGAGCTGCGCCCGTAGCAACGGTCTGTTATACATAGCAACGGTCTGTTATACATAGCAACGGTCTGCTATACATAGCAACGGTCTGTTATACATAGCAACGATCTGTTATACATAGCAACGATAGCAACGATCTGTTATACATAGCAACGATCTGTTATACATAGCAACGATCTGTTATACATAGCAACGGTCTGTTATACATAGCAACGATCTGTTATACATAGCAACGATCTGTTATACATAGCAACGATCTGTTATACATAGCAACAGTCTGCTAAAGAGAAATTACAGACCTTCATTCAAAAGCTCATTCAATCAGACATTCTGATTATGTGTGTATAAGTACAAAAAAAAAAAAAACATTAATAATGATTTAAAGCAGCAAGTATTTGTAGCAACTTCAAGCAGTTCTCTAAACTTATGGTGCAATGGACACAGCAATAATCAATATTATATTACAATATTATATTCTGAATAGGGCTGAACAGTAGATTGTACACTATACTGTATATATATATATATATATACATTTGCCATGATAGAAAATGCAAAGAATGATGAATAGAGCGAGAACATGTTTCGTAATAAATTAATACATTACATGGTGGGTCTTGGGTTAGAATCCTTTTTTATTTTATTTTTGTTTTTTCAGATTTAGCTTTTTTAAGCCTGTATTTAATTACATTTTGCTTAATCTGCACAATGGGGCGGCTGTGGCTCAGAGGGTAGAGCAGGTCGTCCACCAATCGGAAGGTCGGTGGTTCGATCCCGGAATGCAAGTCCATTTACCATAATTTAAAGTCATGATGCTTTGGTTACTAGTTTTGCACAGTAATCATATCCGCACAGAAAACTATTACTGGATTATTTTTGACATTGTGACAAGAGAAGATCTGAAGTCAAAAGGAGCATCTAGCTAGTGTTCCACTGGAACCAGCAAGTGGTGCTAATTCCAGCAGCGTGTGCATGTGTGACATCTGTGTGTTCTGGTGCAGCCGGTTCAAATGTTATCAGCCAATTAAATAGGCCTTATCAGTCTCACAGATGTGGTGCAGAAAGGGCCTGCCACACCTACCAGTAGGTTTTTAATCATCGATTCCCATGGTCTATCACTGAAAGAAGGAATAAAAGAAGACGACACTGACCTCTGGTTCGCATCCCGTGTAAAAACCAACCTTAACTCTCACTTTTGAATCGTAGTTATTTTAAGCCAAAACCCAATAGTTTCCCCTGAACTTAACTAAGTGGTTTTGTTGCCTGTTTTATTTCTGTTCAATATGTATCATTTCATTCAGTTTACTCATTCAGATAGAACGTGTTGCTTTTAAGTGTCGCTTTCACTTTTACAATGTAGCGTGTGCAGTTTGGCCCATCTGACGCATTCAAATTGTCATGATAACGGCTGATATCGGCCGCCCATTTAATCTTCTGATTACATCCGTAACGGGTATCTGGTTTGACTCTCAGAAGAAATGTTCAATCTGAGACCAAAAGAAATGTGTCAGTCGGGTTCACGGGGTTAATGTCCTCGAGAGATTCATAATGTTGGTAATTATATTGGATTTATTGTGCAGCCTTTCCATACTCAGCCCTAATGAACAACCACATCACTTTTGTCCACCTTCGAGCTGTCTATTCTCCCTCCATCCTCCTTGGATCTGGGATGGATGTGAAGGGAGGGCGGAGGAGAGGAGGGGAGGTTCTGGCTAACGCCGATGAGGCCTAATTAGAGAGATTAGAAGTGGAGGGAGTGACTCACACTACAATAGCAGCTCTGACCTAACTGCTAATGTTCTCCACCCAGCCCATTTAATCCAATTCACATCCATTATCTTTAGCCTCTTTGTGCTCGCTCCCCCTCCGTCCCGTCACTTACTGCTGAATGTCATCCTTTGTTTTTTTCTACACATCCTCGGACGTGGGAGAGAATCGGTGCAAACGTGACCGTAGGATGGTGAAAGATCTGGCCTTTCACTCTTCCTCATGTAACATCTAATTCATGCTTTTATCAAGGGCAAACTAAACCAATGAGACTTAATGATATAAGCAGCCTGTAATGTGTCTTCAGCTAAGTGGTCACAATTAGCTGATTCTGCATAAACCTCGTGATACTTCAACACACACTGGAGTTAAAGATAAATCTCAGGAGGAAGAACTATAGGACATGCTTAAATTTAGCAAATTACTAGCTAAATCTGAATCCACCTCATCAAATTAATTAGGTTTAACTTTTAACATTTCCTATTAACTACATTTATTAATTTAATTTAGACCGGTACTTTTTATCGGCTGAAAAAGCAGGAATACTGCAGCTTTAGTGTCAAACTGAATATGAGATGAGCAGCAGTAGATATGAAACGTTGACACACTGAAATAATAAGTCTAACCTATTTATAAGTTTCTACTAAGCTACTTCAAAATACTGGAAGTCCTGATTAAATTATGATGTGTGAAGCTTCATTTTGACCTTTTGTTGTTACTCAACAAGACAGACCAGAATCATGTGTTCAGTACAACAGACATAATCTGCTCCGAGTGAGCTTCAATATGACATCTGAGTATTATGTACCCGAGTATGAGGATTACATCAGACTGTTCTGTGGTGATCAGGACTTTGTCACTAGTGGGCTTCCATACATCATGGACTCTCCAAATGGATTTCATTACCCAGTCTGCAGAGGAAGATGTGTCCCAGAAGAGTCTCCATGTGTTAGCATTACGACTATGATTTATTATTATGATTCAATGTTGCAATCACAAGATGAACATTTGGTACACTGAACAAGATATGAAACTGTTTTCTCTTAGAATAACTGTCTTTTAAAAGCACAACAAAACCATATTTTGCCTGAAAATGTGAGTCGTGATTATGAGAAAAACTGTCTTAATATTTTGAAATCGCACCACAGTGAGCCTTTTTAACAGGACCATTAAAATACATTTTTGGTCTGAAAAATATCAACAAATGAAAAATGCCGTTTCAGTTAATATGTGATGTGCAACTTCAACAAATAGATTAAAAAAAGGTATTTTGCATGAAAAATAACCGACAACATTTTAGATTATTAACTGCAAATTAAGATTGCAATACTGTGGCGAGGATCGATCAAAAATAGAGCCTTGAATTGTATAAGAGTTTGAGCTTTTCATGGTGAAGTCGTGATATGACACTAACTCTCACCTCGCTTAAGTGAAGGTCTTTTTATGCGAGGGAAAGCGAGTATCAGCAGCCGCCAGTCGGCTCCATCATCAACAGCTCAGACTTTCAGTCCGACATCAGAGAGGAGCCTTTCAAAAAGCCTCCAAAGGCTCAGTAGCGGCAGGCGGCCGCGGCAGGCCGAGGTTGGGTCAACCCGATAAGGCGTTCAGGCTCACTCGCTGGCTGAGCAGGGAGTCTGGAGTCTGGAGTGCGGAGAACGTCATGCCTTTGATTCGCTGCAATAGCCACACTACTGACTGCGGTATAGGAGCTCAAATCCAGCCCGTCTACCATCAAACAGATGATTTCACGGACACGTATGTGACATTAGTCACTGTTTCGAATGAACCCCGGTAATGAAGAGTTGGCCCTATTTGTCACACGTTTGAACCCATAATAATCAGAACGGATGAGCGTTTCAACAAAGACTCGTAAAAATACAGATTAAGTCACAAACGGCTTAAAGATGACATTTGTGTGTTTCGGTTGATAAGCGTGTCGACTGCTCCAGATGGCTTACACCGGGGTAGCTCAGGATTAGGGCAAACATAGATATAAAAAAAGCACATCATCCTAGCAACAGCAAAAAAAAAAAGGCAGTGGGTCTATCAGTGCCTAAAATCTGAGCCGTGGAGTTTCTCCTGCAGTTTGTGTGTATATACTACACAACATGGGGGCAAAATCCAGGAGCGTAAATCCTCTAAATAAGACGCACGGAAAAGGAAATCCAAATGTCAAGAATAACATGACTGTAGGCTTCCTAAAGAAAGTAGAGTAAAAAGGTGCAGGTCACAGTGCTGTTAAAGGTCCACTTCTTTACAGGGAAGGTTATCACTTATCAGGATGCATGTGAAGTGTGAGTCAAGAGTGAGAGTTGTGCAGATTCAAGCAGTACGTGTGTCAATGTAGATACATAAATAAATATTACAGCACACATTTAAGTGCACTATCTGCTCATATCCAAATCATGTATTTGTGTTTGGTTACATCCATATAGAACATATTTAAAAATGAGTCATTGGCCCTACAATAACCTCCCTGATTCATCCTCTGAGAGGTTCACTGGGTGTACGTTTCAACTGGGAACTCGTGTGGAACAGGAAGAGGATCTGACAGGATCAACCTTGATGCTGCGTAGCTGCAGTTCAGAAGACGGGTCTAAGTGAGAAGAACATAGAAGCCGTTTATTTCACCGTTATTATTATTCAAACAATTATAACTGCACCTAGGAACAATGACTTTCTCTGCTGGCGGAGGAGTGGATGGAGGGGGGGTTTAAACGGAGGATAATAACTTTTGGTAGCCATGGCAACCAAGAAGATGACGGATGGCGACCCCCACCCACCCACTCGTCGACTCTTTGACTCGTCTCCGTGCGGTGTACAGTGGTGCTGCCTCTGAGTAACAGTGCTTTAGGTACAATGTTCAAACTAATTAAATATGAAAAAACAGCGTTGTTTCAGCTGGATGACATTTCTGAGTGTTAAAGATTTTATAAGCATAAAAGGGTTTTTAAAATGGTCCCAGCTAATGAAAGAGCATGTAATCCTTCAGCTGATTTGAAAGCAGGAAAATCACCAAAACTAGAGATGTAATGTTTCCACATGACGGTGGTAATACCTTTTTGTTATATCCTAAATGTTCATAAAAAAAACAACAGTGTTTTCTAGTGATGTATGCCATTTACCACAATACATCATTTACTGAGGCTGTGATAATAAAAAAAAGATGATGCATTTACAATTGTCACGCATGTTGTCAAATTAGACCATACTGAGTTTCATTTGCATTTTTGTATAGTCAATAGATACAATACAGTATCTAGGCAATCTGTCTGTCCAACATGTTCATACGTTGGTTTATTTAACCTTTATTTAACCAGGAGTAAAAACTCATTGAGATTAAAAATCTCAAGATCGGCAGCAGCACAGTTACACGGTCGCAGACATAAAACAAACATAACAATTGAAAACGAGGACAAAAAGAGCAAATTACAGAATCATAAGGTATCAAAAAACATTCAAAACATCTGCAGCCAGATGTGCTTGTTTCCAAGTCTTTTAAAAGCACTTTAAAGACATTCAGTGAGACCAGTTCTCCAAGTTTCAGCTCATTTTGTAACTGATTCCCAGAAGAGGGAGCAACAGACTGGAACGCCCTTTTATCCAAGTTCAGTACGGACTTTAGGGACAGTTAGTAGGATTAAGTCCTGGGAGCGAAGACGTTAAATTCCCGTGAAGGATGTCGGTCCGTAGGTAAGATGGAAGCAGACCAAGAATAGCCTTATAAATAAGAACACGCCAGTGGTTCAGTCTACGGGTGGACAAGGCAGACTATCCTACCCGAGCATACAAAGAGCAGCGGTGCATAAGGGCTTTAAAATGTGTAATAACCCCTTTAAGGAATAAGTCAGTGCGTAGGTTGTGTGCTTAACGTTAGCGAGTGTCAGTGTGCGGTCAAGAGAGAGAGTGTGTGTGTGATGAGGTCATCAGTAACATGACAGCTGTGAGTGTGTAGACGGTGAATAAATGCTACAACTCCTCAAGACCCGAGCCAAGTTCCTGTGTCTTGTTTGCCAACTGCTGATGAAAGTGAAGGAGGTTAGCCCCGAAGCTACCTTAAAGGGCCGACCTTTAAGGTGGACCAGCGCTATTTTAGAGCTCTTTTAGCTCATTTTAGTGACAAGCTGCTCCTCCGAGTTTTGCTCACTTTGCTTTTGGTTTTCTTCATCTCCGATTGTCAAACGGACACTTTGGAGTTTTGAACTGTTTAAATAAGTCAAATCTGGCTTTTTTAATAATTTTTGTTCCTGACAATATATAGATTAAATTATTAGTTAATTAAATAATAAAATATTTGAGGTTATGGCAAACACATGAAACACATATTTGTCTGGTAGTTTCCCTGCAGAGTGGAGCTATGCGTTGTCTTCCCCGGATGATAACACTGTGGTCTCCATGCTGCAAAGTTCAAAGTCTTGTTTTATCACTGAGCTGCCAACACGAGTGGCAACAGGAAACATGATGATATTGTGTTACCAGCCATCTGCAGTGCAGCTTAAAACACTTAGCCTGCAACCCAAAACGCCTGTGTGTGTGTGTGTGCGCATCCATGCCTTTATTCTGCGGTCTCCTCCGAGTAGAACATGTAATGCATCGTCCTCACCCACCTACCATACAGCTCAAAACAAGGTGGGATCAAAGCCCGACACACATCATAATGGACAAACTGTGTATCGCTTCCAACAGTGATATTGGATTCAACGTGTGACTCGGGCAGAGTTACCAAAAAGGATGTAAGAAAACCCCATCTAGATGAGACAGCATGCACTCCCTGCACCAAAGATTTCGATTTTCACCTCCTGAAAGTTGAATCAAAGTGAGGAGGAGTGTGAAAAAGGGGGCTTGTGGCAAGGACGGGCAAATGTGTGACTGTGAAGAGCCCGCGAGCGAGGCGAAATGTGTGTGCTTTTAATGTGCGAGCGTGTGTGCTAATTTTGGCTAATAGGCCGGGGAATGATGTTGCTGGCTAAAAGCATGGCTCCCTGGTTTAACGGTAATTAGATTTCTGCTTTTGGTTGGCTCGCCCAGCGCCCGTCAACATCATGTCACAGCAGTGGTCTTTGGAGTGACACTGCCTGAGAGGCTTTCTTCACTGGCCAGAGCCCAAAACAGGGCCAGGCATGAGGGCAGAGCAAACTACACAGAGCTACAAGACACACGACTACACACAGGGTGAGGAGAAGGGCAACACTAAAAAAACAAGTGATGCTGGTGGGAGATTAAAGGAAAATACTGATAATAAGGTGCTTGGTGTTTTTGAGTTTTGGTACAGATATGAAAGTGTTCAAGTGTACTGAGTAAAGGTGTGTTCACCAATATAGGGCAACCTGGGGACGTCACGATACCAGGAATGTAGTAGTCGATATACCGTTTTTAATAGGAAGTTAAACAGGTCCTAATTCCCTCTCTATTATCTATTTTATATTGCTGTTAAAACATCTCCTTCAAACAACTGGATTCAAGTTTCTCACCAAAAACTACATTTTACAAGATTACACTTGAACACATCGTGATAACGTTACAATTTACCCTCGCCCAATACTCATTTTTACTGACCCTGAACGCATCATAAAGTAAATCAATGGCACCTCCCACGTTGATCGGCAGGAGGAGAGCCAGCTAACGTTAACTAGCTCTCCTCCTGCTGATTTCAACACAGATTTGTTGTTCACAATGTTTATCAGGGAGAAATAGTCTGTGTACCCTGGACACGTCAATAGTTAGTTTTCCAATGCATCTGATATATAGAAAGCCCCTTTGCGTGCTCCAAGATGACCGGTGCGAACGCATCGTGCAGAAAGCGCTGACGTGCTTCTATACCTGGCCTTAGATACCGATCGCTTCCTGAACAGATTCCACCATCAGCAGATGGATTTATTAGTAGCTCATCTTTTAAAATCATGCTAAAATCACATATCCATAAAATCCTGCGGTTGGTTCGTTTTGCTTTCACTCCACAAACGAACCGTAACCAGAGTCCGCTTGGACCATTTCAGGTGGTCACGGTTCGGTTGTTTTGGTCCGCACCAGGTTTCCATTGACAGCTTTCACACCTGCTCAAAGTAAACGTACTAACAGGTCAAACGGACCTGAGTTCGTTTTAACAGAACCAAACAGGTTTAGGTGTGAAAGCACCCTTATTTGGATTACTGCGGCTCTAGCAGATCCACAGGCTCATCTTAGATGCAGTTCAGTCATCTAAGATCTGATATCTACAGAGAATACAGTCACAACCTTCAGTGGGTCATGACGGTCGACATTGGAGGACCATACTCAACTGAGCAGAGGTCACCTTAACTGAATATTTAATATAACAATAACCCAGAGTGACTGTGTAATGTTGTGTTCATCTCACGTCAAAGCAGCATTCAGCTGGATCACGTACAATTTAGGTTAACTAATATCAGCACCAAAATACCGCTGAGTCTCACAGCTGCTCCTTCTACCATCCTAAAATTGTGGCATGTAGCGGTAGTAATTCAGAAAGTATGAGTTATGTAATGAGCCTCATGCTGATTAATGCCGTCATTCCTACAGGGTTTTCCTTCTATCCATCCATCCATCCATCCATTAATCCATCCATCCATCCATCCATTAATCCATTAATCCATCCATCCATCCATTAATCCATCCATCCATCCATCCATCCATTAATCCATCCATCCATCCATCCATCCATTAATCCATCCATCCATCCATTCATCCATCCATCCATCCATCCATCCATCCATCCATCCATCCATCCATCCATCCATCCATCCATTAATCCATCCATCCATCTATCCATCCATTCATCCATCCATTAATCCATCCATTAATCCATCCATTAATCCATCCATCCATCCATCCATCCATTAATCCATCCATTAATCCATCCATCCATCCATCCATCCATCCATCCATTAATCCATCCATCCATCCATCCATTAATCCATCCATCCATTCATCCATCCATCCATCTATCCATCCATCCATCGATCCATCCATCCATTAATCCATCCATCCATCCATCCATCCATTAATCCATCCATCCATCCATTAATCCATCCATCCATTCATCCATCCATCCATCCATCCATCCATTAATCCATCCATCCATCCATCCATCCATCCATCCATTAATCCATCCATCCATCCATCCATTCATCCATTCATCCATCCATCCATCCATTAATCCCTCCATCCATCCATCCATCCATCCATCCATCCATCCATCTATCCATTAATCCATCCATCCCTTGCTCCTACCTAGAGGTGTCTCTAAGACGCCCCTTAGTTAGTAAATCATAGCACAGTGAACTGGAATACATGCTCTGATTAGGTCACTGATTAAATGAGCATTCAGACACTGATGAGTCGATGCGATGATGGTAATGATGTCACTTTGTACCGGAGCTGATTTACCAAACCCCACCACTCCCAAACCAAAGAGCTCGCACCAGAGAATGGAGGAAAGAACATACACATTTCAGCTCTGGTTGCAACTTGTTCAAATATTATTTTGATTATTCACATAATCTGCTGCTAATGAGATATGAAGGTTGAATAGTAAACACACTGTGAAAGGGTTAAAGTTGTAAGATGAAAACACGGACAACTCCCAGACCGGACAACGCCGTGGTATCGACCTGTCAATCAGCAGGTAGCCCCGCCCTAAAGCATCCCCTGCTTTATGGTCTATCTGACTCTAAATGGGACCATAATTTACTAAATGAACATCATGCTGTATTGAAGAAGACTTGAAACTAGTGATTGAGACCATAAACTCATGTTTACAATGTTTACTGAGGTAATAAATCAAGAGAGAAGTAGAAGCTCATTTTCTCAGAGACTTCTATAGAACCAGAGGAGTCGCCCCCTGCTGGCTGGTAGAGAGAATGAAGGTTTAAGGTACTTCATCATTGGCTTCACTTCTCAGAACCGGAGGTTGCTGTCTGGCTCATATGAATGGTAACTGATCTGTGGTTAATGTTTGGTTTAGTTCAGGCAACTAAAACTACTTCAAGGTTATAGAAAGGTCATGGTTAAAATTAACTTATGTTAACTGGTTGCCAAGAGACAGGATCAAACCCCAGTCTCCCGTGTCCAAGTTGTATGTGTGTACGAGGGAAGTGAGTGGTGAAGCAAGAGAGAGCGGCGGCGACGGGAGCGAGTAACGTCGTCGACTCCGGCCCAAGCCGTTCTGGGCTACTGTAGAAACACGGTGGACTCCGTGAAGAGGACCCGCTGCCTCTGTAGATATAAACGGCTCATTCTGAGGTAACCAAAACACAACTCTTATTTTCAGGTGATTACATACATAATTATATTAATATCGTATTCCATTTCTGCCAATAGATTCCCCCTAAATGTTACACACTGGTCCTGATCACCAATAACACATAATTATACGTACTTAACCTAATGCTTTTAGCTTTTCCCCCCTAACTATTTACATGTACAATCATCAGTTCATGTCCACTTCTCGTTAGGAGAACTCTCTCTCTCTTTCTGTCTCTCATTCAGATAATGAGCAAGTATCCAGAAAGCTAAAGAAAAAGCCAAACATGAATGGTAATGCCGTGTTGTGGAGACAAACCCAAATGGCTCCAAAAGATAATTCCTTGTCCAAGACACTGTTCGTTAGCACCGGGCGGTGGAGAGCCTGTAATGATGTCAGCAGCACCAACACACTGATCCACTGTTCATGTCCGTGGTGTTATGGCTGAATAATTCTATACTGTTGCATGATTGGTGTTCAGGGTCTCTGGTTTTCTTGAATTACTGGTAAAACCGATGAGTGGAACAAAGGCTGGATTACTAATAAGGCAAGGCATGAAACTGCCGGGGGGGGGGCTTTCTCCTCAATGCCCTAGATTCAGTGTCTGTCAGTTGGTTTGTAGTAAATTAATCACATCCAACTTTCTGAATATGTACCACTAAAATACAATATCAACTGTGGAGGGACCCAGAGTCAACATCCAGTTTTAAAAAAAGCACTCCACCATTTTAACATTGCAGTCCATGATAAAACAGACACACGATTGACCCGTTAAAAGACAACTTGTAGTCTTCAGCTCCAACCGATGCTGACTCCAGTGACATCACCGTGACATTTAGCAGATTTCAGATCAGATTTATCAGATGCAGTTCTTCAAACGGACACTTGAGGCTGTCTCTAAAAGGGAGTCAATCCCCACAGATGTTAAAATGCCCAACTTTACAACAGAAATAAACATGTTTACAGCCTGGTACATAAAACGGTTTCGGTCTCTGGAGCTAATTTCCCCGTTTTTGACAGCTGTACAGAAGGTGAATTTTTATATAATTTGTCGAGGAAATACCAAGCCCCGCCCACCAGCCGGAGCACAGCCAATAGGAACGCTCTCTCTCTCTGAAATGACCTGTGATTGGTCAAAGTCTCCCGTCACAGACTAGATTCTCTAAAGCCTGAAAACAGAGACATGAGGAGGAGCAGAAGTCTAGTTTTCTCTCAGAACACTTGAATTACAATATGCTGAAAGGTTATTATGGATTGTTTGCCCAATGATGCCAAAATGTACTGCCTACCCCCCCACACCAACTAAATATTAAAAACAAAGCTAATTGCAGACATGCTGTCGGCCTCTGGTAAATTTGGTATTTGTCATTGTTTTTTTGTCAGATGTCCTAGACTAAACAATGAATTAAAATGAAACCAAATGTTGATTGCATCTCTGAATGAAAACAGAACTGAGAGATGGCATAGCCTACTGTATGCTGTATAGAGACAAATTCAGATTAATCAAAAATGTTGACAAACAAACTCCATATTAAAGAAATATCTGTAACAAATAAGAATTATTTATTAGCAGCACAAGCTGTTTATGGCTTCTGTTACTCACACACTGAATTACTTTGCTGTCCTATCCTCTCTCTCTCAGTATGGTACCTAGAAAGTACTTCGGGAGCGTCAGGCTTGGCTGGTTTCCATTCGATTTCCCCTGCGGGTCATCCATCGGCTTGGGGACGTGGCGAGCCGGAGCGCCCAGCCCGAGGTGATTAACAGAAGAAAGATGGCTGCAGTTCGCAGCGTAAATCCAAAGGCGTTTCAGGTGGAACACGGGTGCTTGTCTAGCAATGAGGAATGGGGAAAGGCTTCACCCAATCCAGCGCTGGAAAGCTCTCTCCCTCTCCGTCCTCACTCCTGTCTCAGCAAACGTCTCCAAACAGAGGAGAGGCGGAGATGGAGAGGGACGTTAAAGAGAAGGAGATTCTTTTTAAGAAGACCACAAAATAGAAGGTAATGCATGATAGAAAGCGACACTCAGAGAAAAGAGTGACAGAGGCTGAGAAAGCTCGAGTGGAATTCTGTGCACCCGGGGGTGATATTAGTGATCTCCATCTGTTGAACATCTGGCACGGGGAGCCAAACCCTGAGTGGCCTGCTCAGGAAATCTCAAATCTAGCAGCCAGAGGGCAAGACGAGCCTCCGTCCTGCTGAGAGAGATGAGCCGACAGCCAGGTAAACCCTCCGTTCATCATCCACCTAAAAAGTTCTCCTGACTAATAAGACCAGAGAATATCCTTCTGCAATTAATGCTTACTTAACTGTCTATTGATTATTTTAATCAGTCCATCGTTTAACCTTTACAATGTCAAAAATACTAACAAACGCCCATCTCAAGGCCAAAGTGATCTCTTGAAATGTAGTCTGACAAACAGTCAAATCAAATGTTAATTTACAATGTTGTCAAACAAATCCTCAGTCTGAAACTGTGACTGTGAAGTGATTGAATCAATCACTGTAATATCAACATATCAGTTGCTTTAAGCAATGATATATATAGTTTTAACATTTCTGATGTTGGTGCCACCTAGTGGTGGGATCATAAAAGATCCAGATACAGTGGCACATTTTGTTTTTGGTGAGAAAACAAAGAAAATGCATAAAATATATATATATTTTTTAAACATTAAACAGTTGCTCATTGGCCATAATTCTTACTTTAACAGCTACGGCTCTAAAAAACTGACATATTGTCAATAATAAAAGGTAAATGAATAACAGAAATGTCTGTAATGTAAATATAATGTCATGTAAATGTAACCCAGTTTTTAAACCAACTTTACGGGTAAAACTCGCGCTCCAGAATTTCTGTTCCACGTAGACATAAACAGCTGTTTGGGTCACGGGGCGGACCGAACCGAACATCCTGTACCGAACGGTTCAATATGAATATTCAGTGGAGGCTCCTCCTCTACTTTTGAGAAGCAAGAGGGACACCAAAATATAAAAAAGAGTAATAAACCATGAACAAAATCTCAGTATCAATTATAAAAATATTTTTTCTCTTCATCGGACAAAAATCCATTATATAAAGTCTGATTTAAATGCTTCAACAGCGACAGCAGCAAGGCAGGATAGAAAGTGTTGTTGGGGGGTCGAGGAGGACGGGGTGCTGCTGTCCTCCCTTGAGGCGGGACCTCTTCTATGAATTTAATGGATTTCATTTTTTTTCATGCTAATCTGTAATTGGCCAAAATATATAAAATGATGCTCCAAGCGAGGTCATCTCTCCTGGGGTTTGTACCAATCAACAACCAGAAGAATATAAGACTGACATCACGTTGTTCTGTGGTGATTTCAAAGAGAGTCTGAAGTTTCCCTTTTTTATCGAGCAGTAGCAAACGAAGAAGTCATGGATGTATAAAGACGACAATAACAATAGCTAGACAGCTATTCGCCAACACTACAGTTAGCTTGTTGTAGCAGGACCTGTGCAGCGGGCCATCGCTCCAGAATACCAGAACCCAGTTCTGGGTGAGCGGAGAGCAGCAGCACGTCGGGCCGCTGTTTTTAACAAATCCTGTAAGTCTGTTTTACTGCTTAGTTTTACAAAAGAAAGTAGAGATAAGCAGCCAACTAGTGTAGTAATAATAATATTAATAATAATAATAAGTTTATTTATATAACACTTGTCAAATTTAAGTGCAAAGTGCTCTCCAGATTAAAAGATTTACAGAATAAAAACTCTGAATCCCACGTGAGAGAACATCAAGCAGCACTGAGCTCATACATGGAGGTGTATAGTGCAAAATAAGAGAAATTACTAAAAATAACATGACACCATGTGGGTTGGTTTTCTTCCTGTCAATGTTTTGAGTCACCAGCTGCCACTGGTACCGTTACACCCCTATCAGGGATTAATGGAAATCTGCAAAAAGCAGTATGCAAGTGGTGATAAAGGAGTGCATGTTGAACTACTTGGGATGTATTGTTTTACTTTTGTTTTTTACCGTGATATCAAATTGGGAATCGAGAATTGTGGACTAGTATTGGTATCGACTACTACATTTCTGATTGTTGCATTAGATGATTTATCTGCGAGAATCACAGTCAGACTGAAGGTTTAATTGTCTTGCACAAACCAGTTAATTTGATTCAACAGTTTAATAAATCCTCTTAGCTGATTGGTCAGTGGCAGCAGTCAGTTTGTTACAGTAAACCACATTATATGCTAAAATTGCTCAATTAATACTGTTGGTCAATTTTCTTAACCTGAACTCTATGATTGACTTTTAATCCACAAGTTGCTGAGTTCCCCATCGGGGTCTAGTGTTTCTGTCCATATGTATCTGGTGGAAGGACAGGTGGAAGTGATTACAGGAAGTCCTTGATAACTGGAGTGTGACTGCATTATAGGTAAAGTCAAAGTTGCTATTAGAACTTGCACAACCGCGTTATCAGGACTCACTCTGCAGGTGGAGCTTTTCTCCTTTAATCTCAACTATCTCACTTCTCTTTGCTAGAAGCTCGTCCATTTCTTTGTGTGAAAGGAGATGTTGCACGTCCAGGTCGTTGTTGAGCAGCCGGTTTTTAATTTATATTTACATTTACAGGCGTGTTGGTTTGTAAGTTCGTCTGGTCTAACTGAAATATCTCAACCACTGCTCGATGGACTGCCATGACATTTGATATAGACGTGTATTCAGGTTCCATAGAGAAAGAACCCTAATGACTTGTGCCACTAGTAGGGTCAAACTTTAAAAAAGCACAACATTTTGTACATTGATGGTTCCCAGATAACGTATCCTAAAGACTCTGACTTCCCATTTAGCACCACCATGAGGTCGACATGTTTAACTCAGAATCAAATGTCTTGACGACGATGAATCGCCATGGAATTTGGTAATTTATTCCCAACCGGATCAAATGTAATAATTTGATCACCAGCTGTCAAATGGTTTCATGCTCATTTGTGACAAGACAAGGACCTAAAGTAACATAAAGAGAGAGTTGTAATGTGATATAATCTTCCACCACGCTTATCTCACACGGGGTCAGTGGGAGAACTGGCTCGGAGATTAAGAGATAAACACAATACACAAAGTCAAATAAGACAGTCGGAAGCACCAAAGAGAAGAGGAGCTTAAAGCACAGCGGAGATGTGAGATAGAGAGAGGGAGAGGTCACTAGAGATGAAGAAAGAGGAGAGGGCATTGCTGTTTAAACCTCCTCCCCCTGGAACTAAGACAAATTGGACTGTGCTCTCGTCTCGGTGGCCCCCGAGTGCCCATCTCTCTCTGAGGAGGAAACCAGTGTCTCCCAAGCATTAAAGTGGAAAAACCAACGCCACTGCAAGAATTTAATGAGGAGGGCTCTGCACTGTTCTGCGCTCAGTGTGTGACACAACACTTCTTGGCATGTAGTGATTTTCTCTCGTTCTCTCTTCTTTATTCACTGCTTTTATTCCCACTGCCTACACTGGAGGAGCGGAGCGGATATCCAGGCTGGAAACCGGCCCCGGCTCAACGCTGACCCAGATCCAGGATGTGTTTAGCACAGCTTAGGGAAAAGGCTGGAAGTAGAGGAAAACTGCCAGCCAAGCTCAATCAAAAGTACTCTCAGAAACTTGAGACTTGTGAACATCCCATGTGAAAGGCATGACTCCGTGTATAGGTTAATAAATGCACCTGCGCTCTTTCACTTATCGCCTGCAACTCTTTGTCTTTTAACTTTTTAAAACATCTGCTTTGTATTTTATTTATATTTACGGATGAATATGTTTTGTATTGTAACATTTATTTTATGTGTTTTTAGTTTTCTATTTGCAAACCAGCTTTCCTCAAAATTCTTCCTCAAACATGTTTTTCATGTTAAATCAACTTTCTAAATCTTAACTTCTGAAACGATGATTAAATGTCGTTACAGAATTACTTTCGTAGAAAACATGTATTTTTAATGTAATTTGTATTTGTAAATTGGAGGTTTGGTTTTATGTAATAAAGATGAAATTGCACTTGTACACATTTCCCACCCAACCTTCTTCACACTTCCTACTGATCACCAGTCGAGTGGCCGGATGGAACCGTGCACAACACAAGAAAAACGGAACGGAAAAGAAGGTGCTGTGCTCCCTTTGTAAATATTTGATCAAGGTACAAATCACGGGCAGCCATGAGATTAGAGTGTAAGGCATTGACTTTTGATTTGTGATATTTGGGGGGGGGGTGTTGACAATGAGGGAAGGAGTTGATGGATGAACATTCCCAACACTAGTTTGATTACTAAAACAAGCCTTATGAATTAATGCTTGGTGATAATCTAGAGTAAGCACACTGAGGGCCACAGCTGAGCTACAGTATGTAAGCAAAAACCACATTCTGCTTTTTCTACCTTTCTACCCACAGACCGAACTCTCTGCACACCCTGAGGGGAAAAAGAGTCATTAAAAAAAACAACTAGTTTTTGGTTGTGAGAACATTTGAATTCCAAGTTTACCCAGGTTACCGAAACAATTTCACCGGAAGCAAAACTAAGACAAATGTTAAATGTATCATCACGTAGATCATAGCAAGTCATAGTTTAACTCAAGAGCAATTAAGTATTTAGTATTGCACTTAAAGCGAGCCTGCAGTTTATAACGTTCACTGAAGAGCAGCTACTGTGTCCACAAGTCAGATAATGGTTAATGTTAAAGGTATGTTAAATTAGGCTCCTCCTCCTCCGAGAGAGAGACAGAGAGAGAGAGAGAGAGAGGGGAGAGCAGCGATGGTGGAGCGAGCTATAGGGTGAATGAAGAGAGGGAGCGGCGTTAGTGAGAACAAAGCAGTGAATCAGAGAAATAAAACGTTATTTTATGATTTTTTCACGGCCGTTATGTTCCAAGGCACAAATAAACAAACAACTAACACCCTGCTTATTGGCGGGGGGGTACACCCCCCCGCCAATAAGGGTGTAAGCTTTTGATAAATTCGTGCATATTATACCTTTAATCATCTATCTAAGTTTGCTAACTTTAGCTAGCATTAGCCACCATAAGCTACTGTTAGCCCTTGAGTGTACTGAGTTGAGCAACAGTGTGTTGTATTGCTTGTGAATTCATCGTTGTATTATTTAGAGAACGAGTTTGTTCATTGACTAAGTGAATTAGTGAGTCGTACTCCTCGTGAACTGGTGTTGAGGTTTAACATTTGTGTTCTCCTGTATTTGTGTAAAGCTTGTGTGAACATCTGGTTGCTTGTGGTGCTGTTTTACTGCACTCTGCAGCCAGATCTCAGCAATTAACCCATCGAGTAAAAGACGATTATCACTGATGGGAAGATAATAAGATAATAAGATAATAAGATGCAGGCTGTAAAAAGCCAGAGTTTGGTTTCCTCTCAGTCTCTGTGTCTGAGCCAACGGCGGCCGTTTATCTTCATAAAATGATTATATCATATTTATCCCCTCATTAACAGCCAAGGAGGAGCTTTTAAAAGGTGTCCTTATGTGTCTTCAACACTTTGCATCTTGATGCCGACTTTGAGATTCATCCTGAATCATAATTTTTATTGCTTGATTCATTAATGACTTTTACTGCAAATGCTACTTTGTGAGCACTTAATAACTGTAAAATAAGTGTGTGTGTGTGTGTGTGTGTGTGTGTGTGTGTGCATACGTTCTTCCATTCTGGTGAAAAATGGGATTTAACTTTTAGCTTTATGGCCATTAGTTTGGGCTGTGATCAGAATAATAATCCGTGGTTAGAGAGGCGGCAACAAGAACCAAATACTGCTGAATGAATGAGAAAGAAAGAAAGAAAGAAAGAAAGAAAGAAAGAAAGAAAGAAAGAAAGAAAGAAAGAAAGAAAGAAAGAAAGAAAGGGGAGGACAGGAATCATGAAAAGAAAATAAGGGCAGAATGAAAGACAACAAAGTACAAATTATGGGTAAAGAGAATAAAATTACAATATAAAAACAATGTATAAATATAAATACTAAAATAAAAGATAAATGGGAAACAAGGAACAGAAAGAAGGGCAGTAAGAGAAGATGAAAAGGGTGAAAGAAGAAAAGAAGAAAGGAAAGATAAGAAGGAAAAGATCAGAAAAGAGTAGAACTAAAATAAATTGTTGGAAGGTGGTTGGAAGTATGAACAAATGAAAAAGAAAAGAATAAATAAAAATGAGACAAAAGGAGAGAAGGAGGGATGACAAAGTGAAATAAAATAATTTTAAGGTGTTTTCTAAAGAATAAGAGAAAAAAGAAGAATGAACGCTGGACGGACGCAGAGAAAAAGAAGAAAGAAGAGAGTGTAAGAAGGAAGAGGAAGTGAAGCTCACTAAACTGTTCAGTGAAACATGAGCCTGTTGTCTAACTGACACATCAAATATCAGAGTGAGATGGTGACATTTCTTTCACCTCTCTCAGGGAGAAAGCAGCTGCTGCCGTTCCTCCGTCTGCAGCGATGACTGATGGAAGTCGAGCGAAGTGCATTTCAACATTCAGAATGAGGAAACGTTGTGGGAAACGGCAGGAGAACACCCATCTACACCTTTCACCGGAGTATCGGAGAGCTGTCACAGTGAACGGCCACATATCGAGCCTGACAAAAGAACATAAAGTGTCTGAAAGTCCTGACATGTGCCGAGGTGGTGGGGGGGGGGGGGGGGCGTGGCCAAAAGAACCACCACCTGGTAACCGTCAGGAATATCCCGTCAAATTACATCTTAGCTTCCAAAACGACTGGCGGCATCACAAGTTTCAATCTAAGTAGGGGAGCTGGAGAGCAAAATCTCTCTTTGGCTTTTGTTGTGTCCATTTGTTTTCCCATCTCATCTCCTTCTCCTCTCACCTCCCGGTGTTTGTTCGCCGTCGCCGTCGGTTACGCTCGTCAGCCTCCACGCCGCTCGACAGCCTGTCAGTCTAAGCTCTTTTTAACACACAGCAACACGGTGACCTCCCCCCCCCCCCCCCCCCCCCCCCGGCATCCCGCTTAGCAAAATGGAAAAAAAAAAAGAAAGGGGGCTTGGCTGCGTACACCTCTCCACTCTCATCAGCATCTCGTGCTGTCTCTACGTCTTTCTCTCTTCTCTTTGTTTTTCCCCTCTCGGTGTTTTTCCCCTCTCCTCAGCCTGCCAGGCTGTCTGGCTGCAGTTCCTGTTTTACCAAGAGGGCTTTATATTATTATAATCCTTTACTCTCTTTTTTATTTTAGTGCTAATATCGTACTCGAGTTTTGCCAAATCAATATACTGTTTTTGATCCCTTACTTTGACAAACACAGACGTATTTTTGAATAAAGAAAATGGATCAAATGACTATAGGCTATATATATGAAGATTATTATATCAGGATAACCCCTTGAGATGCATCATCTCGTTTTCAAGGGGGTCCGAAAAACAAACACAAGACAGAGACCGAACACACTACAACAAACTGATAAAAAAAAAAACAGAAAAACAACAAAACAACACAACACAACAGAAAATAATACAGAGTAAATAAAATAAGACAGCAACAAAAATAAATAAGTAAAAATGACAATACAATAATAATAATAATAAACAAGATTTTGTTACAGCATTATATTGGACACAATCACAGAGTCGAGCTCAAGTTATAGTGAAGTGAAGAAACTAAGTAAAGGAATGGAACAGTGATAGAATTACTGGAAACATAGACAATTTGTTTTAAGGTGGGAAAATAAAACATTTTTAAAAATGCGAAATGATAACAGAGAACGGATATTTATAGGTAACATATTCCAGTCATAAGGAGCCCTAAACATAAAAGCTTTGATCCCTTACTTTGACAAACACAGACGTATTTTTGAATAAAGAAAATGGATCAAATGACTATAAGCTATGTTATTTAAAAGGAGGGCTCGTGGTGACAAAGCCACATTTATCACCCAACTCTGCGGAGTCCCTAACCTCTGCAGCTGTTCTCAGCCAGAACGTCCTCATATTAAAATTAATATTAACACAAAATATTAACACACAGAATATCGTGGAATTTGCCAAAATGTGGATGCAACTTATGAAATCCAGGGTTTTTCCTACAATTATGAGCATGTTCCACATTCAGTGAGACGAATAAACAGAAAAAAACTAAGCACCGCTATGTTCATGGTCACACACTCACACACACACACACACACACACACACAAACACACACACACACACACACATATCGAAGAAGACCTCTGAGATGACAGTCATCCAAAAAACGGAGGAATTTGACACACAGCTAAATCTAGAGTATTTTATTTGATAAAAGGATGTTCTCTTTTATAACTGTATTGAAGCATTTTCTTTCATAAAATAAATCATACATACAACAAATTCATTGATATTCATTACATTTTGAATACTTTCTGATTGAATTGCTGACATTTTATGACATGATTAGGCTCTCTTTCTGATGACAAAATGTAGTTAAATCGTAAAACACAGAATTCAGAAAAAATAAAATGGAAAACATGGAAATTGGGACATTAAAACGGATTTGTAAACAGCCAGATATTGTTGTCACAAGTTGGTGGAGACCAAACTAGAGCTAAAAGGAGAGTGAATATTGGACCAGAAACACGACTACAGTTGATGCTGATGTCTGCTGGGGGGGTAAATTAGCAGCCGTTTGCTAAAGAGTTCATCACAATAACTTAATGTATCATATGTTGTGTTATAAGTTCCCAAAAATTCAGTTGTTTAACAAATAAATCTGTTGTTTAAACACAAGCGGTTGTAGAATAATTCTGCCTCACTAAAACATCTGAAATCTGCAAACTTTTGCTTTGAATTAGGCAACTTTCTAATCAGATTAAGTAAAACAAGATTACAAATGTACACAGACATTCACTGCCAGTGTTTGGTACTTTGGCATTTTTCTGTTTGCAGTGTTATGAACTAGATCCATAAGAATCCACCTCATATTAGTTTGTGGGAAGGAGGTTAAATAACGCTGCTGTGTATCGGCAAGAATCTGGCAATACCGTATCATGATGCAGAGGTTAACATTCAATATATAACGATTTTTTTAAATCTAATTTTAGGAAAACTGTCAGTATAAAGAAGTCACAACCATATGCATAAAATCTGAGTATAAAAAGATAACTTTGTTTATGCAATCAGAACAGTGGGATCTGCATTCATCACAGTTCCTGGAACATCCAACTAACCATCTATTCTATCATCTTCTATTCATTGTTTTCTCGATTAATCGATAGTCGTTTGGTCTAAAAAAAATGACAGAAAATTGTGAAAAATGTCAATGAGTGTTTCCTAAAGCCCGAGACAACGTGCTCAAATGTCTTGTTTTGTCCACAACTCAAAGATATTCAGTTTACTGTCATAGAGGAGGAAAGAAACCAGAAAATATTCACATTTAAGAAGCTAGAATCAGAGAATTTTGACTTTTTTTTTAAAAAAATGATTCAAACATATTAATCGATTGTCAAAATAGTTGGTGATTAATTTAAAAGTTGACAACTAATCGATTAATCGCTGCAGCTCTACCTCCAACATTAGAAGCACTTCTATGGGAGGAATAAAGTTATGACTGAACTGATTTTTACATGTAAACTATTAATTAATAATCAATACTGTTTTTTTGAGAATCGATACAGTATCACAAAACATAATATCACGATATTCAATATTATCTTTTTCCAGACTGGAGGAGAAACTGTCATGGCCTTTTTCAAAGGAGTGAAAATCCATCGGTTCCAACCAGGTCAGACTAGCTGGTCATGAAGGAGGTTAAATAACGCTCTAAACCTACACTTAATTTTAGCGAGGAAAAAACTGGCATGTCCATGTTCAAAGGGGTCCCTTGACCTCTGACCTCCAGATCAGTGAATGTAAATGGGTTCTATGGGTACCCACGAGTCTCCCCTTTACAGACATGCCCACTTTATGATAATCACATGCAGTTTGGGGCAAGTCATAGTGAAGTCAGCACACTGACACACTGACAGCTGTTGTTGCCTGTTGGGCTGCAGTTTGCCATGTTATGATCTGAGCATATTGTTTTATGCTAAATGCAGAACCTGTGAGGGTTTCTGGACAATATTTTTCTTGACATTTTTTTTTTTTACATTTTTTTTTTTTTTACATTTTTCAGACTTTTTTGGGGGGACTTTTTTTCTTTTCTTTTTTGACATTTTTCAAGTTTTTTATCGACAATATTCTTTTTTTTTTTTTTTTTTACATTTTTCGGACATTTTTCAGACTTTTTTTGGGACATTTTAACATTTGTCAGACTTTTTTGGGGACATTTTTCGAACTTTTTTTTTTTTTTCTAATTTTTCAGACTTTTTTTTTTTTTTACATTTTACGACATTTTTCAATTTTTTTTTCAACATTATTCAAACTTTTTTTTTTTTTACATTTTTCAACTTTTTTCAGACTTTTTTTGGGACATTTTTTTTTAAATTTGTCAGACTTTTTTGGGGACATTTTTAGAACTTTTTTTTTTTTCTTTTTTGCTTTATTACATTTTTTGGAAATTTTTCCGAATTTCTTTTTGAATTTTTTTTTTTATACATTTTTCGAACATTTTTAAAAAAAAATTCGACATTCAATTTTTTTTTTCTGGACAATATCTGTCATTGTTTTGTGTTTTTAATTGATTTCTAATAATACAAATATACATACATTTACATAAAGCAGCATATTTGTCCACTCCCATGTTGATAAGAGGAGTAAATACTTGATAAATCTCCCTTTAAGTTACATTTAGAACAGATAAAAAATGTGCCATTAATTTGCGATTAATCGTGGACAATCGTGCAATTAATCGCGATTGATGATGAACACATTTCGGTGGGTGAAAAAACATTATTGGGGTTTGATATCCAGCTCTCGTTGCCTAGCTGAGAGAAATGTGCCGCTCACTGATGGGTATAAATCCATCACACGAGCAGAGTGAGTGTGTTCTGCTGCTGCTTTTCTTTAAAGACAATGCAACTGGAGCTACAGTGGAGATAGACTACTTCAAAGTATGTTTGATGCTGGATGGAGGCTTTCTCCGAGAGCATTAGTCAGACGTTCTGTATGAAAGCTGCAGAAGCATGATGGTGGTAATGGCAGAGGGAAGCAGAACATATGGCAGCCGATACCAAAACCTGCCGGAAGCAAACACGACTTCGCAAATGAACAGAGTTAGAAAAGTGGAGAGGGGGGGGGGGTTGATGTTGTCACAAGCCTGACTGAGCTAAAATTTGGGAGGCACCTTCCAGAAAATGATATGGGAACACCCCCCCCTCTTCTTCTTCTCCAAATAATCCGGCAGCGGACTTGATTAAAACAATGAAGTGGAACAATGGAGACAGAGAGATAAGTGAAAGCCTGGTGGTGGTTGAAGAGAGCGCCTTATTCTCAGCAGCCCATTAAGTGTGAGAGAAACGGAGCTCGGCAAGAGGAGAAGGCCAGACAGCTCCATCTCTCCCACTGCTCTCCTCTCTCCGGCTGCACCGCGGGGCCAGCAGCGCATGAATTTATGTAAGAAACAGATTAAAAAGCTAACGGGCACGCTCGGCGGAGCAGAAACGCTGATCGAAAAACAAAATAAGTGCGAAGCTCCACGCTCGGCTCCGCTCGTCGTATTCTTGAGATATCATTAGCGCCTCTGCACTTAATATCATCATTACTATTGTTATCATTATCGGACCTATTTATCTTTAGTTTCCCTCTTTGTGCAACAAAACAGCATCATTTCCCGCTAAAAATCAATAGCCCGATAGAACGGATGTTTTATTTTTTTCTCCATTTATCTGCTTCCCGATCTCCCCCCCCCCCCCCCTCTCTCTCTCTCTCAAGCAGCTCCGTCCTAATAACAAGGCGACAGCTACCAAAGCAGCATCCTACATGGATAACTGCCTTACCCCCCCCACCCGCCCCCGCTGCATCTTACACACAAACACAAACATGACACCGTTATCTTTTAATCAATCTATTAAGGAGAGCCGGTGTGGACAGTTCCCTCGCTGACTGATAAAGTGACCCGCGAGCCGGCGTGGAAGCGTTTTCAGGCCACAGCGGAGGCCAGATAATAGCTCGGTGAGCACCGAGATGATGATGATGATAATGTTGGCAACCGAGGGCCACCGAGCATATCCAATCCCTCCCCTAAATGTCAACCTTCTCCCCGTATCGCTGCAGCACAAAGGCTCAGAGGGAAGGTTTGTGACACGGCGGCCTGCTTAGAACGGTTAACAAACCCACTCGTCTTATGTGTTGATGGGTTTAAAAGAAAAGGTGCACGAGTATGCACAGACAGCAGAGGAAAGGAGGGTGGATTTAAAGAAAGGGGGGGAGGAAAGAGACAGAGATAGATGGTTGGGTTTGTGGGGGGAGAAGATGTGCGAGCTCAGGCGCTTGTTGTGAGATTCCAATGACGGTTCTGTTTTCCCTCGCAGCCAGGAGCGACAGCGCCCGTTCATTTCACACAGATTGAAGTCCAGACATCTCTTTCTGTCCCCGTCTCCCCCTGTCTCCTTCCTCTTTTCTCTCGTCCTCCCTCTCTCTCGTGTGTTTGGTTAACTCCGGGAGCTGAAGTGCGGCGCGGTGACAGCGGCGTGATGCCTCGACGCTGACACCGCACGCCGCAGACGGGAAAAGGAAAAGTGATGCTCTGTGTCAGCTAGCGGACGCCCCGCGGTGATGTTCAGTGCTTTCCATCCCCTCCCCAGAAAAAAAAACAGATGTTTGCGTGGCTGCAAACCGGCCATTATGTGGGCGACTGAGGGCGTGATGGCAGCGGTCGGGTCACTCGTGCAGACACGACACTCGGCTGAATCCTTGCGGGTCTCGCTCTGCAGCGATGAGGACGTTATTAAGGTGGACTCTCCAGTAAACAATGCACTCTACTCTTGGAAAGCTCTTCCTGTCCCAACACTACGGGTTGGAGCTGACGTCATAGAGGAAATCACAAGGAGCTGCTTCAACAGTGAGCTGTAGGCTTCATGAATCAGCAGGAACATACAAAACAGCAAAAACATGAAGTGAGATAAATCACTATTTGCATTTCATTCAGCTTTTTTCAACCCGTATGGTTTGTATATCTGAAAGGATATAGGAGAATCTTTACCATATTTTCACTCAGGTTGGTCAAATTAACAAACCAGACAAAGTTACATTTTTAAAAAAAATCCTAGGAAGCCGTTTAAAAGGCTTTGATCACAAGCAGGAAAGAAGATGCATGAGAGAGCTTTAACAGTACTGAACCTGCTCATCTCTCTCTTCATCACTGCTCTTCATCACTGCTCTTCATCACTGCTCTTCATACTGCAGACACTCTGAACTGACAACCCGCATCACGCACCTCCATCTCCAGCTCAACAGGTTTTATCCTGCACCCTGAATGTAATGTCATCTCATTTATAAATCTAAATTTTCAATTTTCAATTTTTTCTCAATTTTAATGTGATTATCTGTTGTTGTTTTTTTCTGTCACAATTTCCTGACACATGCTGATTTGTACAGGCTGAAATAATAACTGCACCTCACTGGTTTGTTTCCTTTTGAGGAACAAAAATAAAACATTACACAGTTTAAAGACTCAAATAAGACTTTAAAATGAATCAACAGGGAAAATGTATGTATTGGGATGTATTTTCACAGAAAGCCCATCCTTCAACACGACACCACTGAGAGTCTTTCTACAAAGAGAAGATCTTTTCACAGCCTCTCCCTCTGTTACCTTCACTCCACAATAAAGTGGGTCCACTCAAACAGAAATAGTAAAAATTAATGCTGCTTTTTTTATAGCTGATTATACATCATCAGCCAGCAGAGTGATCCACATTTGCATGTTGCCCACGGGTGACGTGTGTTTTTATGGAAAGCCGATCTTGCCTGTGCTTTTCCAAACCAATCTCCTGGATAAGAGTCTTATTAATAGAAGAGATGAGCGAGCTGGAGGTAAGGAGAGCAGCGCTGAGAGCCTGCGGATGAAGCACACACTCATCTCTGTTTCTACATCGTCTGCCAGCCGTTAACATGAACCGGCCACCTCGGGCTCGCTCGGAGCCGGTACCACGACAACATGGAGCCCAGAGGAGAGAGAGAGAGAGAGAGGAGGGAGAGCGGAGGTCAGGTAGAGACAGAGAGAGAGAGAGAGAGATTATCAATGTTCCAGGTACGGAGCTGTGGATCTGCCGTTTGGTGTGTCCACTTCCCCACAAATCCATCATGTCGCTAAAGCATCACAAACTGAACATCCATCCATCTATATATTTCCACAGCTTGTATTAAATTAAAATAAATTTACCCAAATGCAAAAAGATATTTTTTAGATTTTTGTATTGATTTGTTATCTTTCAAAAGACAAACAGACGTACAGCTGATTTTTTTTTTGATTTTTTAAATCTGTAGCAGCATTAATGAATATTTTAACATGTTTTTCATGTTTGTTACGTTTCCTTTCAATAAACTCACTGAAACCAGACAGTTTTACCTGCTAGTGATCCAGTTATTAATCAATACCTTCTGCATCTTTACTAAGAATGTATTCATCCACTTGGTTTTATATTCATCTTAAATGTGTCTCTCTAGGTCTGTAAAAACAACAACTGCAGAACAAACGATCCTCACGTTTTCATCAACCACCACAAATAAATGAATCCTCAAACTGTGGGAGAAGCTTTTCTCTCCATCCATCGAGAGCATCCACCTCTCACAGCAGCTTTCACTTCTCAGATCACTCCACTCACTTTATTTCACTCCAGATGTGTGATCAGATGCAACATGACAAATAGAAGGGATGTATATATACATATATATATACATATATATATATATATGTGTGTGTGTTTGTGACATCTCTTAAGACTCATAAGACATAAGAGATAATCTCGGCGAATGAAAAGTAGACTAACAGTCGGACTAACCGGCTCAGTGGACCGCTGGAGGTTTGGACGAGTCCACAATGTGAGACACTAATGACTCCGATATGGAGAGGACATGACACACCACATTCGGACAGTGTCGGGGGGGATTTTCTGTTATCATAATGTAAACGGTTCCACAAATTGTCATTTAGTGGTTTCACAAGCTGAATTAAGTGTGTGAGCTCATCTGTCTGCTCCGGCTGAGTGAAACAAACCTCATAATTCATCATTCTCTCATGTTATCTTCTGAAAGCTCCATTATTCATGCACTAAAATGATGATATACATATAGAGGTATGTGGTTAGAAATATTGGGATATTAACCTTTTTTTTTTTTCCACATCGTGCAGCCTCTAGTAAATACTATCCAACAGTATCGATACGTTATCGGACAACAAAGATGCTTACAGAGGGAGTTCCTTTGTAAAATATGATCACGTATGTATGTAGTATATATATTTTAAGGCTGGCTGGGTAACTCCACAATCCAACACATGAAGCTCTGGTAGCGTTGGACGGCCTGAGAAAAAGACGTTTCTTGGATCGTCCACATGTAGTGTATATGGTCAAGGTCAAATCTGATTTGTTGGATTTATTTTCCTATTTGACACAACAGATTTGTCCTCTTGTTGTTTGAGAGTAAAAGCAACAGAAATAAAAAGGTGTTGTTCCTCTTCAGCTCACAGACTAAGGGTCCGGGGCCCGGTAGTCTTTGATTTTAGCTAATGGAAGCAGAGGGTTCCCTTTGCAAAAATGAATGTGGGGAATAGTTCAGTACTATTACATAACAGCTGGAGATTAGCCCGATTACAGAGAGAAAGGCAAATGCAACATGTTCCACAGACACATGGACATCTAGAGTCGGGTGGTACTGTTGGTGGAGCTCCTCTGTGGGGTCTTCATCACAATCCCAAACACAGACAGGAGGTCTGCTCTCCCATCAGCACACATTTAAGCCCCAACTGCAGATTTGTGTGTGTGTGTGTGTGTGTGTGTGTGTGTGTGTGTGTGTGTGTGTGTGTGTGGTGCTGTCTTGCTTCAGGCGGTGAGATAACGGCTTTTGGCGTATACGCGCCGCCGGCTGACAAGGCATCACATCTTACTGGTGTTATCTACCCATAGTCCTGACCCAAGTACCGACCTGCACCCGGCCCACTGCTGCTTTAAGGCTCTCTAGAACCCATTCTATCGGTGTTCCCAGTTTGCTGTTTAAAGGGTTAAAAAGGGGGGAGAAGGTAGGATTGGAGAGTCAGAGTCTCACCAGAGTGGAGACAGCAGAGGAGACACTGTGGTGGAGATGGATGTGAGCTGGATGTGAGAGCTAGATGTGAGCTGGATGTGAGTTGGATGTGAGGAGGTTCACACAGTTCACTCAGCTGCATACAGATCATTTCACAAACTGCCTTTCTGCGTGTCCGACAGCTTCTAGTCGACGTGAAGGGAAGCGCGTCAGGCCAAAAGGCACCAAATCTCCCCATCCAGTGACCCGCTCCACTGAAGGGACATGACTTTACTCTCTCAGCCTCTTGGAGACGCGCTCCGTAATGACACTACCACACTGATCAGCACATTCCTTCATAGAGCAGCACAGAGCAACAGAGCAGTGTTGGACTTGGAGGAGGATGAAACTTACCAGGATGACAGTCGGCCCAGAGGAGCAGGAAGGCGGGCAGGATGAGAGAGAAAATCCACCAGCAGCAACAACACGATCGCAGTAGCCTCCACATGGTAGTAACATGCACGTCGACATGCAAACAATAAGCACCAACAACTGTTGAGTTTCTCCCTTTTTGCGGGTAAATCAGCGACGCATTCGCTGCGTAAAGAGCAGCGCGGACGGAGACCGGGCACGGTGCACGGTGCAGGGGGGGGGGGCGGAGAGAGGGAGGTGTTCACAGGTCCAGTAAAGAGTCTTTCCGTCCCAAAATCCCCACGATATCCCCGGATAGGAGCATAACACTCGGGTCCTGGTGGTGATGGAGGAGCGTGTATCAGCAGGGTTTAGAGGAGACTAGCAGCGGAGCTCCACACAGCGCGGCGCTGCTGCTGCTGCTGCTGCGGCGATGGAGGCTGCGCTCCTCGGGCACACGGAGAGGGAAGAGTCGGTGTCAGTGATGGTGCTGGAGAAGAGCTGGATGCTTTCCATTCCTCCGTCCATCCAGGAAATAACGTGTGAGCCAGAGTCTGGCAGAGACTTTAAAACAGTGTAGAGAGAGAGGGAGAGAGAAAGAGAGGGGGGAGAGAGAGAGAGAGAGAGAGAGAGAGGGGGGGGGGGGGGTCATTCCTCTGGATCCTAGCGCCGGCTACAGAACGCACAGTTGCTCAGTATAATAGCAGGCACATGTCCCATAATAATAGGTAATAATAGATATGTGCTTCCCAGGGGGTCCTCGAGCTTTTTGTTCATATTAATGGCTCCAAAATAGACCCCCCCCCCCCCCCCCTGTTACCATTCCAGAAGAGCCCAGTCTGGGAGGACTGTGTATCCTAATGATTTATTGAATGAACCAAAGTCATCGACTAATGCAATGCAAGGTGACATACTGTACTGTACGTCTCCACTTAACTTAACCTAAAGAGTGCTGTGAAGGAAAGATAAAAGAAAAACATGACTGAATGTAGTCTGTTTAGATGGTGCAGGGCCCTGATCAGAATCTGATCCGCCCCCCCCTCCTTCTGTGTTGGTGTATGAAAGTAGCCATTGTTTGATGAGCAGGTCACTCATCGGGCCACACTACCGGCCTATCGGCCCTTTTCACAGCAGCCATCTCCTCATGTCATAGCAGGGTGAACACAGGTGTAACTGATCAGATTAATTATGTTCCGATTCTATCTGGTGTCATTCCAGTGAACCAGCCTGCACAATATCAGCACCTTGGCCCACCTCAATGGATCAGGGCCATCACACCTGTAGTCCACATGCATCGGAAGCTGCAATTTTTAAAGTTGCTCTGCAGATGAGCACATCGCACATCGCTATAGGACACGTCCAGTTTGTGCTACGCATAAATGAGGCGAAGCAGGCAAGTGGGCTATAAATGTGTATTTTCATCCAGATCAAACTGAGGATTTTAAATTCATAATTCACAGCACTTTATCCTGTTTTTATCAGAGTGGAGACATTACTCAAGAAGAACTTGATTTCATCCGATCACACCAGTTAGGCTCAAAATAGAGCTAAGAACCAGCAGGTAGACCTATCAGAGCTGGTTTGGGCTCTCTTACAGAGAAAATACCAACATTTGTCTATTTTCAAAAACTTCATGTCTCTTTTTTCTACTTTGTAAAAGATACCATTGACATTCATATTTTTTTTAAGTGACTGACTTTTCTGTTGATAATATGGCACTTTATAAAAATGTGTACATGTACAAATGTACAAAAATGTGGTAGAGATATGTACGAAGTAAAAAGTGAATGTCTCAACAAGAGAAGGATTGATTCAGATAATGGAAGTTCCCTCTGCATCATAAAGGATACTTTCCTTAGGGAAAATAATAAGGAAAAGACGTCCAGCAATATTGGCATTATTTGAACTCTGGTCCTAATCTTGAATCAGTCTTTAAAGATTTCTCATGCATTGTTTGGAAACGTGCTCCGAACATTTGCGATCTCATAGTCAGAGCCAACTTCCACCAGAATTACATCTATAAGACATTAGATGACATACAGTACAAGTGTGGTATCACAAACAAGCTGTCTGAAGACTCGTATTTCAGAGTATATAGAAGAAGTATAATCACAACTGACCAAAAGAACACTGTGGCTGTGCATTGGAATTCATTCAAACACTATTCACAGTGAGATACACTGAAGATGTATCCCAAACCTCATACTATACTAGTAGTACAGCCTCATACTACACTAGTAATACAACCTCATACTGTACTAGTAGTACAGCCTCGTATACTAGTAGTACAGCCTTGTACTATACTAGTAGTACAACCTCATACTATACTAGTAGTACAACCTCATACTATACTAGTAGTACAACCTCATACTACACTAGTAATACAACCTCATACTGTACTAGTAGTACAGCCTCGTATACTAGTAGTACAGCCTTGTACTATACTAGTAGTACAACCTCATACTATACTAGTAGTACAACCTCATACTATACTAGTAGTACAACCTCATTCTATACTAGTAGTAGAACCTCATACTATACTAGTAGTACAACCTCATACTATACTAGTAGTACAACCTCATACTACACTAATAGTACAACCTCATACTATACTAATAGTACAACCTCATACTGTACTAGTAGTAGAACCTCATACTATACTAGTAGTACAACCTCATACTATACTAGTAGTACTACCTCATACTATACTAGTAGTACTACCTCATACTGTACTAGCAGTAGAACCTCATACTATACTAGTAGTACAACCTCATACTATACTAGTAGTACTACCTCATAATATACTAGTAGTACTACCTCATACTATACTAGTAGAACCTCATACTATTATAGTAGTACAACCGCATACTATACTAGAAGTACAACCTCATACTATACTAGTAGGAGAACTTCATACTGTACTAGTAGTACAACCTCATACTATACTAGTAGTACAACCTCATACTATACTAGTAGTATTATATCATACTATTCTAGTAGTACAACCTCATACAATACTAGTAGTACAACCTCATACTACACTAGTAATACAACCTCATACTGTACTAGTAGTACAACCTCATACTACACTAGTAATACAACCTCATACTGTACTAGTAGTACAACCTCATACTATACTAGTAGTACAACCTCATACTGTACTAGTAGTACAACCTCATACTATACTAGTAGTACAACCTCATTATATACTAGTAGTAGAACCTCATACTATACTAGTAGTACTACCTCATACTATACTAGTAGTACTACCTCATATTATACTAGTAGTACAACCTCATACTATTCTAGTAGTACAACCGCATACTATACGAGAAGTACAACCTCATAATATACTAGTAGTACTACCTCATACTATACTAGTAGTACAACCTAATAGTATTCTAGTAGTACAACCTCATACTATACTAGTAGTACAACCTCATACTATACTAGTAGTAGAACCTCATACTATTCTAGTTGTACAACCGCATACTATACTAGAAGTACAACCTCATACTATACTAGTAGTACAACCTCATACTATACTAGTAGTACTACCTCATACTATACTAGTAGTACTACCTCATACTCTACTAGTAGTAGAACCTCATACTATTCTACTTTTACAACCTAATTCTATACTAGTAGTACAACCTCATACTACACTAGTAGTAGAACCTCATACTATACTAGTAGTACAACCTCATACTACACTAGTAGTAGAACCTCATACTATACTAGTAGTACAACCTCATACTATACTAGTAGTACAACCTCATACTATACTAGTAGTAGAACCTCATACTATACTAGTAGTACAACCTCATTCTATACTAGTAGTAGAACCTCATACTATACTAGTAGTACAACCTCATACTATACTAGTAGTACAACCTCATACTATACTAGTAGTAGAACCTCATACTATACTAGTAGTACAACCTCATACTATACTAGTAGTACAACCTCATACTATACTAGTAGTACAACCTCATTCTATAGTAGTAGTAGAACCTCATACTATACTAGTAGTACAACATCATACTATACTAGTAGTACAACCTCATACTATACTAGTAGTACAACCTCATACTATACTAGTAGTACAACCTCATACTATACTAGTAGTACAACCTCATACTATACTAGTAGTACAACCTCATAATATACTAGTAGTAGAACCTCATACTATAGTAGTTGTACGTACTGATTTGGCCATAATGTAGTATTCAGTATGCAAACAGAAGCAAAATCTTCAGTGTGACAAAAATACCCGGATGTCGTACTGATTAGTAAAAAACCTCCAGTCTGCAGCGGACCAGTCTACCTCTCCTACTGTATCCCACAATGCAAAGCGCTGGACTGCTACAGGCTACGGTTACAACAACAGCCAAAATCTTCTCGTTTTTTTTTACATTTTTCATATCTATTTCATCACTAAATTCAGTTCTCAGAAGTTTTGAGGAGAGAAATCAACTGTGAAGATTTAGAGTACTGACAGTTTTACGATATTAGACGGTGAATCGTTTAGAAGCTCCACAAACTGCTGTGACAGCTAGCTAGCGCCTGCCAGGGTCGCTACCTCTCCAGCCTGGGAAGAGGAGAGAGAAGAGGAGAGGGAAGAGAAGAGGAGAGGGAAGAGGAGAGAGAAGAGGAGAGGGAAGAGGAGAGGGAAGAGGAGAGAGAAGAGGAGAGGGAAGAGGAGAGAGAAGAGGAGAGGGAAGAGGAGAGGGAAGAGGAGAGAGAAGAGGAGAGGAGAGAGGAGAGGGAAGAGGAGAGGAGAGAGGAGAGGGAAGAGGAGAGGGAAGAGGAGAGGAGAGAGAAGAGGAGAGGGAAGAGGAGAGGGAAGAGGAGAGGAGAGAGGAGAGGGAAGAGGAGAGGAAAAAGGAGAGACAAGAGGAGAGAGAAGAGGAGAGAGAAGAGGAAAGACAAGAGGAGAGGGAAGAGGAGAGAGTAGAGGAGAGAGAAGAGGAGAGGAGAGGGAAGAGGAGAGACAAGAGGAGAGAGAAGAGGAGAGGAGAGACGAGAGGGAAGAGGAGAGGAAAAAGGAGAGACAAGGGGAGAGAGAAGAGGAGAGGGAAGAGGAGAGAGAAGAGGAGAGGGGAGAGGAGAGGGAAGAGGAGAGGGAAGAGGAGAGGGAAGAGGAGAGGGGAGAGGAGAGGGAAGAGGAGAGGGAAGAGGAGAGAGAAGAGGAGAGGGAAGAGGAGAGGAAAGAGGAGAGACAAGAGGAGAGAGAAGAGGAGAGGGAAGAGGAGAGACAAGAGGAGAGGGAAGAGGAGAGAGAAGAGGAGAGGGAAGAGGAGAGGGAAGAGGAGAGGGAAGAGGAGAGAGAAGAGGAGAGAGAAGAGGAGAGGGAAGAGGAGAGGGAAGAGGAGAGAGAAGAGGAGAGAGAAGAGGAGAGGGAAGAGGAGAGGGAAGAGGAGAGAGGAGAGAGAAGAGGAGAGGGAAGAGGAGAGGGAAGAGGAGAGAGGAGAGGAGAGGGAAGAGGAGAGAGAAGAGGAGAGAGAAGAGGAGAGGGAAGAGGAGAGACAAGAGGAGAGGGAAGAGGAGAGGGAAGAGGAGAGAGAAGAGGAGAGGGAAGAGGAGAGAGAAGAGGAGAGAGAAGAGGAGAGGGAAGAGGAGAGGGAAGAGGAGAGAGAAGAGGAGAGGGAAGAGGAAAGGGAAGAGGAGAGACAAGAGGAGAGGGAAGAGGAGAGAGAAGAGGAGAGACAAGAGGAGAGGGAAGAGGAGAGGGAAGAGGAGAGAGAAGAGGAGAGGGAAGAGGAGAGGGAAGAGGAGAGACCAGAGGAGAGACAAGAGGAGAGACAAGAGGAGAGGGAAGAGGAGAGACAAGAGGAGAGGGAAGAGGAGAGGGAAGAGGAGAGAGAAGAGGAGAGAGAAGAGGAGAAGGAAGAGGAGAGGGGAGAGGAGAGGGGAGAGGAGAGAGAAGAGGAGAGAGAAGAGGAGAGGGAAGAGGAGAGAGAAGAGGAGAGGGAAGAGGAGAGGGAAGAGGAGAGAGAAGAGGAGAGGGAAGAGGAAAGGGAAGAGGAGAGACAAGAGGAGAGGGAAGAGGAGAGAGAAGAGGAGAGACAAGAGGAGAGGGAAGAGGAGAGGGAAGAGGAGAGAGAAGAGGAGAGTGAAGAGGAGAGGGAAGAGGAGAGACAAGAGGAGAGACAAGAGGAGAGACAAGAGGAGAGGGAAGAGGAGAGACAAGAGGAGAGGGAAGAGGAGAGGGAAGAGGAGAGAGAAGAGGAGAGAGAAGAGGAGAGAGAAGAGGAGAAGGAAGAGGAGAGGGGAGAGGAGAGGGGAGAGGAGAGAGAAGAGGAGAGAGAAGAGGAGAGAGAAGAGGAGAGGGAAGAGGAGAGAGAAGAGGAGAGGGAAGAGGAGAGAGAAGAGGAGAGAGAAGAGGAGAAGGAAGAGGAGAGGGGAGAGGAGAGGGGAGAGGAGAGAGAAGAGGAGAGAGAAGAGGAGAGGGAAGAGGAGAGACAAGAGGAGAGGGAAGAGGAGAGGGAAGAGGAGAGAGAAGAGGAGAGAGAAGAGGAGAGAGAAGAGGAGAAGGAAGAGGAGAGGGGAGAGGAGAGGGGAGAGGAGAGAGAAGAGGAGAGAGAAGAGGAGAGAGAAGAGGAGAGGGAAGAGAGAGAAGAGAGAGGAAGAGGAGAGAGAAGAGGAGAGGGAAGAGAGAGAGAGAGAGAGGAAGAGGAGAGGGAAGAGGAGAGAGAGAGAAGGGAAGAGAGAGGAAAAAGAGAGACAGAGAGAGAAGAGGAGAGGAAGAGGAGAGGAGAGGGAAGAGGAGAGGAAAAAGGAGAGACAAGAGGAGAGAGAAGAGGAGAGGAAGAGGAAAGACAAGAGGAGAGGGAAGAGGAGAGAGTAGAGGAGAGAGAGAGGAGAGGAGAGGGAAGAGGAGAGACAAGAGGAGAGAGAAGAGGAGAGGGAAGAGGAGAGGGAAGAGGAGAGGAGAGACGAGAGGGAAGAGGAGAGGAAAAAGGAGAGACAAGGGGAGAGAGAAGAGGAGAGGGAAGAGGAGAGAGAAGAGGAGAGGGGAGAGGAGAGAGAAAGAGGAGAGGAAGAGGAGAGGGGAGAGGAGAGGGGAGAGGAGAGGGAAGAGGAGAGAGAAGAGGAGAGGGAAGAGGAGAGGAAAGAGGAGAGACAAGAGGAGAGAGAAGAGGAGAGGGAAGAGGAGAGACAAGAGGAGAGGGAAGAGGAGAGAGAAGAGGAGAGGGAAGAGGAGAGGAAGAGGAGAGGGAAGAGGAGAGAGAAGAGGAGAGAGAAGAGGAGAGGGAAGAGGAGAGGGAAGAGGAGAGGAAGAGGAGAGAGGAGAGGAGAGAGAAGAGGAGAGGGAAGAGGAGAGGGAAGAGGAGAGAGGAGAGAGAAGAGGAGAGGGAAGAGGAGAGGGAAGAGGAGAGGGAGAGGAGAGGGAAGAGGAGAGAGAAGAGGAGAGAGAAGAGGAGAGGGAAGAGGAGAGAGAAGAGGAGAGGGAAGAGGAGAGGGAAGAGGAGAGAGAAGAGGAGAGACAAGAGGAGAGAGAAGAGGAGAGAGAAGAGGAGAGGAAGAGGAGAGAGAAGAGGAGAGGGAAGAGGAAAGGAAGAGGAGAGACAAGAGGAGAGGGAAGAGGAGAGAGAAGAGGAGAGAGAAGAGGAGAGGGAAGAGGAGAGGGAAGAGGAGAGAGAAGAGGAGAGAGAAGAGGAGAGAGAAGAGGAGAAGGAAGAGGAGAGGGAGAGGAGAGGGGAGAGAGAGAGAGGGAAGAGGAGAGACAAGAGGAGAGGGAAGAGGAGAGGGAAGAGGAGAGAGAAGAGGAGAGGGAAGAGGAGAGAGAAGAGGAGAGAGAAGAGGAGAGGGAAGAGGAGAGAGAAGAGGAGAGGGAGAGGAAAGGGAAGAGGAGAGAGAAGAGGAGAGGGAAGAGGAGAGTGAAGAGGAGAGTGAAGAGGAGAGGGAAGAGGAGAGGGAAGAGGAGAGGGAAGAGGAGAGAGAAGAGGAGAGAGAAGAGGAGAAGGAAGAGGAGAGGGGAGAGGAGAGGGGAGAGGAGAGAGAAGAGGAGAGAGAAGAGGAGAGAGAAGAGGAGAGGGAAGAGGAGAGAGAAGAGGAGAGGGAAGAGGAGAGAGAAGAGGAGAGAGAAGAGGAGAGAGAAGAGGAGAGGGAAGAGGAGAGGGAAGAGGAGAGAGAAGAGGAGAGAGAAGAGGAGAGGGAAGAGGAGAGACAAGAGGAGAGGGAAGAGGAGAGGGAAGAGGAGAGAGAAGAGGAGAGAGAAGAGGAGAGAGAAGAGGAGAAGGAAGAGGAGAGGGGGAGAGGAGAGGGGAGAGGAGAGAGAAGAGGAGGAGAGAAGAGGAGAGAGAAGAGGAGAGAGAAGAGGAGAGGGAAGAGGAGAGAGAAGAGGAGAGGGAAGAGGAGAGAGAAGAGGAGAGAGAAGAGGAGAGAGAAGAGGAGAGGGAAGAGGAGAGAGAAGAGGAGAGGAGAGAGGAGAGGGAAGAGGAGAGGGAAGAGGAGAGGAGAGAGAAGAGGAGAGGGAAGAGGAGAGGGAAGAGGAGAGGTGAGACGAGAGGGAAGAGGAGAGGAAAAAGGAGAGACAAGAGGAGAGAGAAGAGGAGAGAGAAGAGGAAAGACAAGAGGAGAGGGAAGAGGAGAGAGTAGAGGAGAGAGAAGAGGAGAGGAGAGGGAAGAGGAGAGACAAGAGGAGAGAGAAGAGGAGAGGGAAGAGGAGAGGGAAGAGGAGAGGAGAGACGAGAGGGAAGAGGAGAGGAAAAGAGAGAGACAAGGGGAGAGGAGAGAGAGAGGAGAGGGAAGAGGAGAGAGAAGAGGAGAGGGAGAGGAGGAGAGAGAGGGAGAGGGAGAGGGAGGGAAGAGGAGAGAGAGAGGAGAGGGAAGAGGAGAGGGAAGAGGAGAGGGGAGAGAGAGGGGAGAGGAGAGGAGAAGAGGAGAGGAAGAGGAGAGGGAAGAGGAGAGGAGAGAGGAGAGGGAAGAGGAGAGGGAAGAGGAGAGAGAAGAGGAGAGGGAAGAGGAGAGGGAAGAGGAGAGAGAAGAGGAGAGGGAAGAGGAGAGGGAGAGGAGAGGGAGAGAGAGGAGAGAGAGAGAGGGAGAGGAGAGGGAAAGGAGAGAAAGGGGAGGAGAGAGAGGGAGGGAAAGAGGAGAAGAGGAGAGGGAGAGGAGGAGAGAGAGAGAGAGGGAGAGGAGAGGAGAGGAAGAGGAGAGACAAGAGGAGAGGAAGAGGAGAGGAAGAGGAGAGGGAAGAGGAGAGGAGAGGAGAGGGAAGACGGAGAGGAAAAAGAGAGAAGGGGAGGGAGAGAGAGAGAGGGAAGAGGAGAGAGAAGAGGAGAGGAGAGGAGAGAGAGAGAGGGAGGGAGAGGAGGAGAGAGGAGAGAGAAGAGGAGAGAGAAGAGGAGAGGGAAGAGGAGAGGGGAGAGAGAGGGAGAGGAGAGGAAGAGGAGAGGAGAGGAGAGGGAAGAGGAGAGGAGGGAGAGGAGAGGAGGAGAGAAGAGGAGAGGGAAGAGGAGAGACAAGAGGAGAGGGAAGAGGAGAGGGAAGAGGAGAGGAAGAGGAGAGGAAGAGGAGAGGAAGAGGAGAGAGAAGAGGAGAGGGAAGAGGAGAGAGAAGAGGAGAGGGGGAAGAGGAGAGGGAAGAGGAGAGGAAGAGGAGAGGAGTAGTAGTACAACCTCATACTATACTAGTAGTACAACCTCATACTATACTAGTAGTACAACCTCATTCTATACTAGTAGTAGAACCTCATACTATACTAGTAGTACAACCTCATACTATACTAGTAATACAACCTCATAATATACTAGTAATACAACCTCATAATATACTAGTAGTAGATCCTCATACTATACTAGTAGTACAACCTAATTGTATTCTAGTAGTACAACTTCATACTATACTAGTAGTACAACCTCATACTATACTAGTAGTACAGCCTCATACTATACTAGTAGTACTACCTCATACTATACTAGTAGTAGAACCTCATACTATACTAGTAGTACAACCTCATACTATACTAGTAGTACAGCCTCATACTATACTAGTAGTACAACCTCATACTATACTAGTAGTAGAACCTCATACTGTACTAGTAGTAGAACCTCACACTATACTAGTAGTACAACCTCATACTATACTAGTAGTACAACCTCATACTATACTAGTAGTACAACCTCATACTATACTAGTAGTAGAACCTCATACTATACTAGTAGTACAACCTCATACTATACTAGTAGTACAACCTCATACTATACTAGTAGTACAACCTCATACTATACTAGTAGTACAACCTCATACTATACTAGTAGTAGAACCTCATACTATACTAGTAGTACAACCTCATACTATACTAGTAGTACAACCTCATACTATACTAGTAGTACAACCTCATACTATACTAGTAGTAGAACCTCATACTATTCTAGTTGTACAACCTCATACTGTACTAGTAGTAGAACCTCATACTATACTAGTAGTACAACCTCATTATATACTAGTGTTACAACCTCATACTACACTAGTAATACAACCTCATACTGTACTAGTAGTACAACCTCATACTATACTAGTAGTACAACCTCATATTATACTTGTAGTACAACCTCATACTATACTAGTAGTAGAACCCCATACTATACTAGTAGTACTACCTCATACTGCACTAGTAGTAGAACCTCATACTATACTAGTAGTACAACCTCATACTATACAAGTAGTACTACCTCATACTATACTAGTAGTACTACCTCATACTATACTAGTAGTACTACCTCATACTATACTAGTAGTACTACCTCAAACTATACTAGTAGTACAACCTCAAACTATACTAGTAGTAGAACCTCATACTATTCTAGTCGTACAACCGCATACTATACTAGTAGTACAACCTCATTATATAATAGTGTTACAACCTCATACTACACTAGTAATACAACCTCATACTTTACTAGTAGTAGAACCTCATACTATACTAGTAGTACAACCTCATTCTATACTATTAGTAGAACATCATACTACACTAGTAGTAAAACTTCATACTATACCAGTAGTACAACCTCATACTATACTAGTAGTAGAACCTCATACTATACTAGTAGTACAACCTCATTCTATACTAGTAGTAGAACCTCATACTATACTAGTAGTAGAACCTCATACTATACTAGTAGTACAACCTCATTCTATACTAGTAGTAGAACCTCATACTATACTAGTAGTACAACCTCATACTATACTAGTAGTACAACATCATACTATACTAGTAGTACAACCTCATACTATACTAGTAGTACAACCTCATACTATACTAGTTATACTGATTTGGCCATAATGTTGTATTCAGTATGCAAACAGAAGCAAAATCTTCAGTGTGACAAAAATACCCGGATGTCGTACTGATTAGTAAAAAACCTCCAGTCTTCATCGGATCAGTCTACCTCTCCTACTGTATCCCACAATGCAAAGCGCTGGACCGCTACAGGCTACGTTACAACAACAACAGCAGCCAAAATCTTCTCATTTTTTTTTACATTTTTCATATCTATTTCATCACTAAATTCAGTTCTGAGAAGTTTTGAGGAGAGAAATCAACTGTGTAGATTTAGAATACTGACAGTTTTACGATATTAGACGGTGAATCGTTTAGAAGCTCCACAAACTGCCGTGACAGCTAGCTAGCGCCTGCCAGGGTCGCTACCTCTCCAGCCTGGGAAGAGGAGAGAGAAGAGGAGAGAGAAGAGGAGAGGGAAGAGGAGAGAGAAGAGGAGAGAGAAGAGGAGAGAGAAAAGGAGAGGGAAGAGGAGAGGGAAGAGGAGAGGGAAGAGGAGAGAGAAGAGGAGATGGAAGAGGAGAGAGAAGAGGAGAGGAAGAGGAGAGAGAAGAGGAGAGGGAAGAGGAGAGGGAAGAGGAGATTGAAGAGGAGAGAGAAGAGGAGAGAGAAGAGGAGAGAGAAGAGGAGAGGGAAGAGGAGAGAGAAGAGGAGAGGGAAGAGGAGAGAGAAGAGGAGAGAGAAGAGGAGAGAGAAGAGGAGAGAGAAAAGGAGAGAGAAGAGGAGAGGGAAGAGGAGAGGGTAGAGGAGAGAGAAGAGGAGAGAGAAGAGGAGAGAGAAGAGGAGAGGGAAGAGGAGAGGGGAGAGGAGATTGGAGAGGAGAGAGAAGAGGAGAGAGAAGAGGAGAGAGAAGAGGAGAGGGAAGAGGAGAGAGAAGAGGAGAGGGAAGAGGAGAGAGAAGAGGAGAGAGAAGAGGAGAGAGAAGAGGAGAGAGAAAAGGAGAGAGAAGAGGAGAGGGAAGAGGAGAGAGAAGAGGAGAGAGAAAAGGAGAGAGAAGAGGAGAGAGAAAAGGAGAGAGAAGAGGAGAGAGAAGAGGAGAGGGAAGAGGAGAGAGAAGAGGAGAGGGAAGAGGAGAGAGAAGAGGAGAGAGAAAAGGAGAGAGTAGAGCCTCCTCTTTCGGAGCAGAGAGATTCCTGTTGAGACAACATGACCCTTTCCAACATGACTCTAATATCTGGAGGGAGATCAGTCCTCTGTTTAGTTTCTGTAACAGAAAAAGCAGTTCTAGTAAATGTTGTGGATCAATGTTTTATATTTCCTGTCTCCCCTCGTTGATGATGCTGTTTGTCTGACTTCACTATGAGCTGTTAGAATAAATAGTTTAAACCTGCAGTATCTTAGAAAATAATCAAACATAACAAACAAAAAAATCTAAGTTGTATTTATGGATAATATTACAATAGTTGTAAAGGTTTTGGTTTCTTTGGTCCAGTGCTTGAAGAGCTGGTTTAAAGGCTACAGCCTGGTCTAGCATACTGCTGAATACATCACTTTAACCGTTTCATACTACTGAGGAACGCAGTATGCAATATGTACTGTATACTACATACTGCGTTAGTCAGCGGTTTCGAATACAACCTGGGATTGAACTATAGATGTAATCGCCTCGAGCCTCGAGTTCGTCAGTTTGGCCGTCACCATCTTGGTTATTAGCAACCACAGGAGGAGACACCAGAGGGCGGAGCTAAGTACAACCAAACGCTGAATAAGACATTTTTAGGCGACCATAAAAGTTATAATTAACTTTGAGGAAGTGAAGACACACTGTGAAAGGGTTAAAGTTGTAAGATGAAAACACGGACGACTCCCAGACCGGACAACGCCATGGTAACAACCTGTCAATCACAAGGTAGCCCCGCCCTAAAGCATCCCCTGCTTTATGGTCTATCTGACTCTAAATGGGACCATAATATACTAAATGAACATCATGCTGTATTGAAGAAGACTTGAAACAAGTGATTGAGACCATAAACTCATGTTTACAATGTTTACTGAGGTAATAAATCAAAAGAGAAGTAGGCTCATTTTCTCATAGACTTCTATAGAAGCAGAGGAGTCGCCTCCTTCTGGCTGGTTGAAAGAATGAAGGTTTAAGGAACTTCCGCTATTGGCTTCACTTCTCAGAACCGGAGTTTGAGTGAACATGTGAAAACCTGCAGAAGAGGAGGGGACATCAGCAACATAATTCTGAAAAGAGAGTCATTATATATCTGTAACCTTACCACGCAATATCACCATGAATTTATGATCTTAAACCTTTTTTGTAAATAGTTACAGTTTGAATAAAAAAAATGACACTATTCTACTTCTACAGATATCTTAATGAATACATTTTGATCGACTCACTCAAGAGTTAATATCTGTTGATGTTACAATCACAACCTGAGAGATGTGTTTGTGTCTATATATACAGTATATATTGCTTGTTCTGCTTTGTGATGGAGATTTGACAATGCCTGATGATCTCTGTTAGATTGAAACGTTGATCCATTAAATTAAAAGAGTTTGGAGCTGGGGATCCTTTGTCTGCAGTTTCCTTTTTGATCGAGCACTTGTAGAAGTTGTTTGGATGTGCATACAATACACTCTGTTGTCCTTAAATGTGTATTTTCTCATATGAGTTATTGTTCAAGATAAGCATTTCTTTACATGGCAAGTTGCACTTAAGGGGTTAATGTTTTATTGCATTAAAATACAAACAAGAAAAAAAAAAGATGTGTTGTCACATTGGTCTTCCTTAAATCATGGAAGAAGTAGTTGCTCCCAGTCTTGAACACATTATTTGATTAGATGTGAGAGTGTACCGATGTCCTCCAGGTCTTTGGAGGTTGCTCCTCCTCTACTTTTGAGGAGGCAAGAGGGAGATCAAAATATTAAAAAAGAGTAATTGTTTGAAATAAACCGTTTCGAAACCTCAGTGTTATTTATAAAATATTTTTTCTTACTTCTTTGGAAAAAATCCATTATTTAATAAAGTCTAATTAAAATGCTTCAACAATGACACCTGCAGGTCAGAGGGGAAAGGTCAGCCTGTGTGTGTGAAGTGGTGTTGGTATCGTGGGGGGGGGGTAGAGGAGGTCGAGCACCCTCCGTCCTCCCTTGGGGCGGGACCTCTCCTATCAACTCAATGTATTTAATCTTTTTCATGCTTATCTGTGATTGGCCAAAAGGGAGGTCATCCTCCCTTAGCTGATTACGAATCAACAACCAGCAGACTACATGATTGACAGCAGGTTGGTCCAATGATGACGTCCAAATGTCCTCTTCAGTCTCTACCGCAATATGTCTGTACGTGATGAACTGGCAGTAAACTATCAGACAGCAGCTCAACAGGAAATTAATTATAACGTGTAAATTGTGAACTACCTTTAAACACATTAAAAAAACAAATCCTGTTTATTTAGGCCTTTTTATTGAGCTGTAGCTAGCTACTAGTGTTAGCTAATTACTAACGCTATACTAGTGTCAAGACATTGTTTTACTGAATCATTTTTCGTTTTACATAAGAAAGTAGAGATAAGAGCGAAGTAACCAAGGCGACTAGTGTAGTAATAATAATAATAATAATTTAATAATAATAATAATAATCATTTACATAACACTTGTCAAATTTAAGCGCAAAGTGCTTTCCAGATTAAAAGATTTACAGAATAAAAATGAAAAACAATCTGATTCCCATGAGAACATACCTACAATTGAGGTGCAAGTACAAAATAAGAGAAATAACTTAATAAAATGACATGACACTGTGAGGTGGTTTTCCTCCCGTCCTCCCAAATTCTTTGAGTCACCAGCCGCCACTGGAACACAGCCTACAACTCTGTTTTTTTATGGCTGCACAACTCCATCATATTGGAATTCTAGATGATTTGTACATCACATTATATACTGTTCTTTTCCTTAAAAAAAAATTATATATATTTGGAAACTTTGAGGTTGAATTGAAAATATAATTCACAATGTTTGGTCATACAACATACAGAATGTCTGTGACAATGGGTCCCTTCATCTACAGTTGGCCTCTCCCTATATACTGTAGATAGCCTATCACGAGGATTGCAGGAGAAATACCTGATAATGAAGAAGGCACCGCCCAACACAATGCAGTTATAAGACAAGAACGTCATTTTTAATAATCCTTTTCTAATGAAATGTAACCATGGAAACTCATAGCCAAGAGTGGAGAAATAACGTTTTAATACTACTTTGCGCAGCCCATGGTGGTCAGTTAGCACTAAGTATGCAGAACCTTGTGGAGAAGTGCTATCTTGGCAACCAATTGGTCACATGACCCTTATCTGGAATATCTTGACTGTCCTTTGAGAGTCGTGATGGAAAAGTGAAAAAGTGGTTTCCTATCTTAAGGCGAGACACTACACTGTATTTAAACACAACATTTCAGAAAACTTATGATTAAAAAAAAAAAGGTCTTAATGTAAGTAATCAGTTGGGGAAGTTTCATGGAGTCAAAACTATGATCATGGAAGGTTAGAACTCTGCCATTGTCCGCTTTACTTCAGACATTTTTCGTTGCATTTAACATTGAGTTCTACTGGGGATCTGCTTGGAGTTTTTCTCAAATGTGTATGTCTGTTTGATTCCATAGTTACATGACTGCGACCAGCACAAGATTTCCTACAATATGACTTAAATTATATCTAGAAAAAGTGGAAATTTGCAGTGTGCGAGCAATTTGTTCAGAAAATTTTCAGAAGATTTTAAAGCTCCTCTACACTCTAGTTCTGAACATGCTGTCCAATACACACCCATTAAAAAAATCTGAAACGTAAACTGCAATTTCGTGAAAATTGCGCCGGCTATCAAAATTCCCATTTGGCCAAATAAAGTCCCAATTCTTGTTACCCGTTTAAACTTTTAAAAAATTTTCTACGTTAAAGTATGGCGAATCGGTATGGCCCCAAATAAGAGGGTGTTTGAGCTGTCATCATGTCGATTTCCCATTGTTTTCTATGGGGGAAAAAAACAAAAAACGCAAAACGCTGCAAGAGGAGAAGCATACGGAAGATGAAGAATATTATTAAGAAGTAGCCCGTTAGATTAAAGTCCAGTGTAGCTGCTAGCAACAAGGCTCTCCCTTTAAAAGGTAACTTCAAGTTTCACTTTCACTTTACAATCAGCTGTTCGTTTGTTTCCCATGTTCACAACGATCAGTTTCATTCTCACTGTACAAATTAAGTTTTTTTTTCCTGAACCTAACTAAGTGGGTCTGAAAAAGCGTCAGTATGCGAGGAGTTGGGATGAGAACGTGTTGTGTATTCCACTATTCCACCGCCGTCTTCCGACAACACGTCACCTCGGCAGGTTTCAGAAGGAGACTTCTCCTTCAGTGAGACTCTTTCCATAATGTCAGACACTTATAATAACAATCTGAGTCTGTCATGGCAAAAACAAGCACTTTTAGTGGACCTAAATGACGGTGCCATATATATATATATATATATATACTGTTTATCATAAACACATTAATTATATGTTGAAAATGTGAATAGGGCTTTAGTCTCCATCAGCAGCCTGGTATAGGAGTTCTGTACAGAGACTATGGCTCGTAAACAAAGAGCAGAACAGAGCATTACAACAGGGCAAATCCCAAGGCTCCACAAGACTACTGGCTTTGGCTGTTATCAGCTGCCAATCATAAAGTCCGGTCTGTCATTGAGTGAGCTGAAAGTGTGTGATGGAGTCACTCGTAGCTGCAGGGTAAAGGCTCCAACAGCTTCTTTGTGCCCAGTAGATGCTGATGGGAACCAGCCTAACATGCTCACCAGAGGCACAGAGGAACCAGAGCTCCCCTAACTCTTTCTCTAATTAACGGATCATCTCTCTGCCATAAAAGGTAGCTATTATTCAAAATGTTCAATTATTCCTGTATGGGAACTGCAGATGTTTCATTAAACATTGAAACACATTGAATTGTGGTGACAAAATAATAGAAACAGTAAAAAGGGATATTAATCTGACCAAAATGTGCGTTGTACTACTTTTATTTTTCTGTTACTTTTATGTGTCTTTGTTTGTTTTAGACTGTACCTAGGTCTATCTACAAGCTTAGACTGAACCCAGGTCTATCTACAAGCTTAGACTGAACCCAGGTCTATCTAAAAGCTTAGACTGAACCCAGGTCTATCTAAAAGCTTGGACTGAACCCAGGTCTATCTAAAAGCTTAGACTGAACCCAGGTCTATCTAAAAGCTTAGACTGAACCCAGGTCTATCTGAAAGCTTAGACTGAACCCAGGTCTATCTACAAGCTTAGACTGAACCCAGGTCTATCTACAAGCTTAGACTGAACCCAGGTCTATCTACAAGCTTAGACAGAACCCAGGTCTATCTACAAGCTTAGACTGAACCCAGGTCTATCCAAAAGCTTAGACTGAACCCAGGTCTATCTACAAGCTTAGACTGAACCCAGGTCTATCTAAAAGCTTAGACTGAACCCAGGTCTATCTAAAAGCTTAGACTGAACCCAGGTCTATCTAAAAGCTTAGACTGAACCCAGGTCTATCTAAAAGCTTAGACTGAACCCAGGTCTATCTACAAGCTTAGACTGAACCCAGGTCTATCTACAAGCTTAGACTGAACCCAGGTCTATCTACAAGCTTAGACTGAACCCAGGTCTATCCAAAAGCTTAGACTGAACCCAGGTCTATCTAAAAGCTTAGACTGAACCCAGGTCTATCTAACAGCTTAGACTGAACCCAGGTCTATCTAACAGCTTAGACTGAACCCAGGTCTATCTAAAAGCTTAGACTGAACCCAGGTCTATCTAAAAGCTTAGACTGAACCCAGGTCTATCTAAAAGCTTAGACTGAACCCAGGTCTATCTAAAAGCTTAGACTGAACCCAGGTCTATCTAAAAGCTTAGACTGAACCCAGGTCTATCTAAAAGCTTAGACTGAACCCGAGGTCTATCTAAAAGCTTAGACTGAACCCAGGTCTATCTAAAAGCTTAGACTGAACCAGGTCTATCTAAAAGCTTAGACTGAACCCAGGTCTATCTAAAAGCTTAGACTGAACCGAGGTCTATCTAAAAGCTTAGACTGAACCCAGGTCTATCTAAAAGCTTAGACTGAACCCGAGTCTATCTAAAGCTTAGACTGAACCCAGGTCTATCTAAAAGCTTAGACTGAACCCAGGTCTATCTAAAAGCTTAGGACTGAACCCAGGTCTATCTGAAAGCTTAGACTGAACCCAGGTCTATCTACAAGCTTAGACTGAACCCAGGTCTATCTACAAGCTTAGACTGAACCCAGGTCTATCTACAAGCTTAGACTGAACCCAGGTCTATCTAAAAGCTTAGACTGAACCCAGGTCTATCTAAAAGCTTAGACTGAACCCAGGTCTATCTAAAAGCTTAGACTGAACCCAGGTCTATCTAAAAGCTTAGACTGAACCCAGGTCTATCTAAAAGCTTAGACTGAACCGAGGTCTATCTAAAAGCTTAGACTGAACCCGGGTCTATCTAAAAGCTTAGACTGAACCCAGGTCTATCTAACAGCTTAGACTGAACCCAGGTCTATCTAAAAGCTTAGACTGAACCCGGGTCTATCTAAAAGCTTAGACTGAACCCAGGTCTATCTAACAGCTTAGACTGAACCCAGGTCTATCTACAAGCATTTGATGTGAACAGTTGTATTCAAGATTTATGATGGATTACATACATTTACCTAAAAAACAATCCAGTTAAAAAATGTATTTATTAGAATTCTAAAGGTGAATATGACAGGTGATTTCAAAACAGTAACTAATAAAAAAACATTCAATGAAATATGTGAAGTTTTGAGTGTAACTGACAGGAACTATGGGCTACTGATGAAGAGCAACAACAAACTCTCACTCAACTCAAACCATGTAACAAAACCAAGGTTTCAATATTGTAACCCTAGTTCTATAAGAACTGGGGGATGGTCAGCAGTCAACAACTGCCTCCCGGCTGAACCAGCTCCAGTATCTGATAGATGGTCAGCATGAGGAATGTCTTACAGTCGATGCATCGGTTTAGGCCGCGAAGATCCAAAATGGGTCTGGATTCTCCCGTCTTCTTGGGAACCAGGAAGTACGCAGAGTAAAACCCCCTCTTTCTGTCATGAATGGGGACAACAGAGACAGCCTGTTCCTGTAACAAGGCCTGGGTCTCTGCTAAGAGGTAATCTATCTCTTCACGGGAAGATAATTTCACCTCCTTGACCCCTATGAACGGAGAAGGAATCCTTCAAAACTGGAGAGAATACCCCAGCGTCTCAGCGCCCTGTCCATCCAGCTTCTGTTAACTCACAGTTATAAAACTCAGAGATCAGGGAGAAGGACACTGAAATGACCAAGCCTGCGATGAGGTCCGTGAACGCATCATCTCTGACCCATCGGTGCATGCAGCAGCATATATTATATTCCTTAAAAAGTAAAACCTTAAACTGTAGAAAAATAGAGAAATATGGCCCCTTTAGAGCTTCAGAGGTGATCTGAATCTTTTGTTTGATCAGAATAATGATGATCCCCGTTCAGAGACAGTGCTGTGAGACAGATATGTGACTGGGAGGATCATGATTCTTTCAGCAGGGAGATATTTTAACTGTGAGTCTGTCTGTCGTAGCACAGATGTTGGATCATTCCTGTCCTACCTCTCCTCTCTCTCACATCTGGATGCCAATTCATCAATACATCTATCTCACTCTGGGGCTGACAAACTGTTACTTTTATATGACATAAGTCTCTTATTGGGTGTTGTCTGACAATGAAAGGCTCTTTTTCTTTTTCATGGCAATTAACAACGGATATAAAAAGCTCCATAAACTTCACAGCTGCTCATGTATAGTGGTATCTTTCATTCATTTAGGCAGATCCACAACCACCCTTTTCTGCTCAACTCTTTTTAGATTAATAGGGGTGTTAATGTGTCCCATGATGACTGCAACTCTGCATGGAGTTAGATATTTTCTACTGACGTACTTTTTATTGCAAAATAGCCACCATAACGGCCTGCTCTGCATTGCAACTCACTTTACACAAGAGCTAAATGTTGGACCGTTTGCAATCAGGATCTTTTTTTAATGTATTTGGCTGGCTCACCATATGAGGAGGGATCTTCTTTGTGTCTTTCTAGTCTAAATAGGGAACATAATTATTGTGTCATCTCACAGAAGGGCCAATTAGTGCTGATGCAGCTGTAGAGGAAACCAGTAAAACCATCAGTTAATATGTGTGAAACAAAATGTACTAGGCCCATCTGGCTTCACCTAGGTTATAGGGTTCATCATACCTTATGATGAAGAACGTTTTGGCACAAATGACGACTGATAATTTCAGTGGGGGTGATGCTATAGGACCCCTTGATTTTAACGGAGTCCTTGAAATCAAGGGCTTTATCCTTTGGGAGGTCAGGTAAATATGAAGGCCTACATTTTGCTGTTTCTTGTGGATGAGTTGAAATGTTCTCCTAATGGTGGCATTAGGAGAAACAAAGCAGTGAGATTCATCCTCTGGGGAGCATTTAACCAAATTTCGTGGAAATTTGGTGAACACATGGTAATGTTTGTGATGTAACCATTTCAATATCCACAGATCACTGACTGTCTGCTACGTTGTAAAGATAATTGCTGATTCTGAAGAACTTTACCATCTAATGTTAGTTATATTAGTTTATTACATGGCGTTGTTGAATACTCGATTCTGATTGGTCAATCACGGCGTTCTGCAGTCTGTAATTTCTTTATAGCAGACCGTTGCTATGTATAACAGACCGTTGCTGTGTATAGCAGACCGTTGCTATGTATAACAGACCGTTGCTATGTATAACAGACCGTTGCTATGTACAGCAGACCGTTGCTATGTATAACAGACCGATGCTATATATAACAGACCGTTGCTATGTATAACAGACCGTTGCTATGTATAACAGACCGTTGCTATGTATAGCAGACCGTTGCTATGTATAACACACCGTTGCTATGTATAACAGACCGTTGCTATGTATAACACACCGTTGCTATATATAACAGACCGTTGCTATGTATAACACACCGTTGCTATGTATAACAGACCGTAATTATGTGTAACAGACCGTTGCTATGTATAACACACCGTTGCTATGTATAACACACCGTTGCTATGTATAACAGACCGTTGTTATGTATAGCAGACCGTTGCTATGTATAACACACCGTTGCTATGTATAGCACACCGTTGCTATGTATAACAGACCGTTGCTATGTGTAACAGACCGTTGTTATGTGTAACAGACCGTTGCTATGTATAACAGACCGTTGCTATGTATAACAGACCATTGCTATGGGCGCAGCTCTGATGTCGGACTCTGGAGGACCGTTTTTGTGTCAAATTATTGATTTCTTCAGTAAGTAGCCGTGTAATAAGCGGGATAATGTACAGCTAGCGGGTCATTATTGTGAAAGAATCCCCTTCAGGGCGATAAGGCATCGCTGTACATTATCCCTTACTTGTTTTCTTCCTGATATCAGCTCTCGCCATCATAGCAGCCAACTGTTTGCTCATTCAGTGGTGATGGGAGGGCAGCGTCATGGGGAAGTGTATGTGTGATGAAAGTGTATACCCTCAACACATCCTCTCAACTCGTCACACACTGACGCTTTGTCAGAGCTCTCGGCGTCACTTTACGCTCGCAGTAAACACGTGCTTAATGTTGAGAATTAAACAAAAACACTTAGGTTTAGGAGAAAACATCATGGTTGGGCTTAAAATGACTATGTTTTTACTAGTGCTGACCCGAATGCTTCAAAGCATCTACCATCGCCATGGTAATCAATCTCCAAATCAGTATTCAAATGCTTCTTTTTTTTTTTTATTATATAAGTATGTACTAATAAAGTATAAATCCCCAAATAGCCCATGAAATAAGGAATAATCCCACGACATTCATTATTCATATGACATTATTAGTTATTCTCAGACGGTTATCGCTGTTTGTTGTGTGTAGAGGTGTGTAGAGGTGTGTAGAGGTGTGTGTGTGTGTGTGTGTGCACTGAAACGAGGGAGATGGAGACAGACAGACAGAAGAATATGTCAGCCTGTGCCTGTCAATTATAATATGACATTATTTCAAATGGAATTGTTTAATATACATATTACTTAACACAAGGTTAAAAAAAAAAAATGTTTGTTTACAAATTATTTATTAGATTTTTCCATCTAAATGCGCCTGTCCCTCACTTACCACGACACTGAACAAATACCATAGTAAAAGTTCTATTCAAAGCCAAAGAAATCTAGTTTGTATGAAAACAGAAGTTAGCAGGTGAGCACAACATGACAGATGCCCACAGAGGTGACCATCAAGATCCAGAAAACACAAGGTGAAGATCACCTTTTCTTCTGAAGTATTTATAGTGTGTACTTACCATACAGCTTAGTGTATTTGAACTACATTTAAACAATATCTTAATATTGTTGTTGAATTCCTGTATATATGATGCTAAGAGTCGAAGCTAACGTAGCAGACTCTGCTAGCTGCCATTTATCTGCAATATAAGCAAAAAAGTCATTGCCTCAACATGTCTTTACCACACCAGCTTTAGGTGTTGTGGTAAAGACAGTAGACAGTAGAATTGCAATATCTGTCAAAAACACAACATATTTTATATTTTTTGTGCGTGAAGACTGAAATCTATGGTTACTGACTATATACTATTTTTCAGGGTGTAGAGAAAATCAAGGAATCCCATATTTTTTTTAAAATGTTTTTATATCAATATTTAGAATGATCCACAAAATTTAATGGAAATGGATTTAAATGTCTTACAAATAAAAAAAGCAAAATAAACATTATTGTAATGTTGCGATAAACATTTAGTAAGAACAAGTGATGACAACTGTAAAAAATAAACACGTTACAGATTAAAATCTTAAACACTATTTGTAATTTTGTGTTATTACATACTCTGATGTTTATAATTAAACACCCTTACATGCTCTTGTTTTCACATTACTGTTGAACTCGCCGTGGAACTGACATCACCTGTTGCTCATGCGTTGGAGGCCAAAGGGATTAGTGTTGCTAAATGAAACTCGTGGAAATGCTGGAATAAAACATACAATTTAGCCAATATATCGGCCATATACATGAGAGCATATTGTGTCTAGAATAGAAACACTTTGCAATAACACAATTCATGTGTAAACACTACCATTCACACTCATGTTACAACGTTATATTGTTGTTATTTCAAACAGTCTTTATTCAATCAATCAATCAAACTTTATTTATATAGCAGCTTTCAAACAAGTCAAATGTAATTCAAAGTGTGTGATTTGAAAATTCTACCCTCCAGTCCAGGGGTCAGCAACCTTTACTATCAAAAGAGCCATTTTTGGCCAAAAAATAAATAAAGAATTCTGTCTGGAGCCGCAAAACGTATTTGAGCCTCATAATGAAGGTAACACCGCCTGTTAAGTCTAATGCAGAGAAGACCCAGGTGCAAACGAGAGGCAGGACACTGAAGAATCGTCTTGTGGAGATACGGCGATGTGTTTGTTCTGGAAATGTCTTTCAATTACTTATTTTGTTGTTTGCTAATTTCTCGCCGCAGAAATCGAACAAATCTGTCCACGCACTATTAAATTCTTCATTTTCCTCCAAGAATTCTTTTTTGGGGATTTGGAAACCTACTGTAGCTATAGGGAAACTCAAGACTAATCAACGCTATTGAGGATTGGCAAAATTAGAGGATAAGTGGCGGCCGTAGACGTACGTAGGCTGTGACACACAGTTTAATTTACTGAAATGTTAAAACTTATTTCATTATTCAGTGTAAAGGCTAGGGACGCACCAATCCCACGATTTCAGTCCCGATACCGATACCGATACCTGGGCCCATTGGTATCGGCCCGTTGGTATCGCTGCATCCCTAATATAGGCTAAACATGTTTACATTTGGAGAATGTAAGAATCGCTTTACATCAATGATTAATGAAAGTTAAAATGTTAAAAAAAAAATAAGCATTATTCATTTCTATATATTTTCTTGTCCAATCCCCAGGGAGCCACTGGAGAGCGGCTCCAGAGCTGCAGGTTACTGAGCTGCAGTCTGTGAAGGCTACTTCAGAGCTTTTCTTTTCCACTGTGTAAACTGAGTGTTTGTTGTGAATCTTTACATTTTGTATATTCTCAAACTGTACATGTTGCTGTGCACAAATCTCATTCAGAAAACAGGTTGTGATCTAAACGTTTAAATAAAGGACACAGTGTATAAAATGCATTTAAAAATAGTCATAGTCTAAAGTGTCCCAATTATTCCTACGTGCCCTGAACGCATCATGAAGTTTGCGTTCCTTCAACTGTGGTACTTGTAGTTTTATAAAAGTGACACAGTGGTGTTTTCAGTTCTACAGCGCGCACTTAGAACTACACCTCCCATCATGCAAAGCGCAGGAGTGTTCCGGTCAGAGAAAGGTGAGCCTCTAAAGCTTCTTGTTGTTTAAGCAGCTGTTAAAGGGTCTCTCACCTCCTCTTCCTCACTTCCTCTTCCTCACCACCTCTTCCTCACCACCTCTTCCTCACCTCCTCTTCCACACCTCCTCCTCCTCACCACCTCCTCCTCACCTCCTCTTCCTCACCACCTCTTCCTCACCTCCTCTTCCTCACCTCCTCTTCCTCACCACCTCTTCCTCACCTCCTCTTCTTCACCTCCTCTTCCTCACCTCCTCTTCCTCACCTCCTCTTCCTCACCACCTCTTCCTCACCTCCTCTTCCACACCTCCTCCTCCTCACCACCTCCTCCTCACCTCCTCTTCCTCACCACCTCTTCCTCACCTCCTCTTCCTCACCACCTCTTCTTCACCTCCTCTTCTTCACCTCCTCTTCCTCACCTCCTCTTCCTCACCTCCTCTTCTTCACCTCCTCTTCCTCACCGCTTCCTCACCTCCTCTTCCTCACCACCTCTTCCTCACCTCCTCTTCTTCACCTCCTCTTCCTCACCGCTTCCTCACCTCCTCTTCCTCACCACCTCTTCCTCACCACCTCTTCCTCACCTCCTCTTCCTCACCACCTCTTCCTCACCTCCTCTTCTTCACCTCCTCTTCCTCACCTCCTCTTCCTCACCTCCTCTTCTTCACCTCCTCTTCCTCACCGCTTCCTCACCTCCTCTTCCTCACCACCTCTTCCTCACCTCCTCTTCTTCACCTCCTCTTCCTCACCGCTTCCTCACCTCCTCTTCCTCACCACCTCTTCTTCACCTCCTCTTCTTCACCTCCTCTTCCTCACCACCTCTTCTTCACCTCCTCTTCCTCACACCTCTTCTTCACCTCCTCTTCCTCACCTCCTCTTCTTCACCTCCTCTTCCTCACCGCTTCCTCACCTCCTCTTCCTCACTTCCTCTTCCTCACCACCTCTTCCTCACCACCTCTTCCTCACCTCCTCTTCCACACCTCCTCCTCCTCACCTCCTCCTCCTCACCACCTCCTCCTCACCTCCTCTTCCTCACCACCTCTTCCTCACCTCCTCTTCCACACCTCCTCCTCCTCACCACCTCCTCCTCACCTCCTCTTCCTCACCTCCTCTTCCTCACCTCCTCTTCCTCACCACCTCTTCCTCACCTCCTCCTCCTCACCTCCTCTTCCTCACCTCCTCTTCCTCACCTCCTCTTCCTCACCACCTCTTCCTCACCTCCTCTTCCACACCTCCTCCTCCTCACCACCTCCTCCTCACCTCCTCTTCCTCACCACCTCTTCCTCACCTCCTCTTCCTCACCTCCTCTTCCTCACCACCTCTTCTTCACCTCCTCTTCTTCACCTCCTCTTCCTCATCACCTCTTCCTCACCTCCTCTTCTTCACCTCTCTTCTCACCGCTTCCTCACCTCCTCTTCCTCACCACCTCTTCCTCACCTCCTCTTCTTCACCTCCTCTCTCCCTCTCTCCTCACCTCTCACACTCCTACCTCTTCACCTCACCTCCTCCTCACTCCTACCTCCTTCCTCCACCTCCTCACCCCTCTTCTCACCTCTCCACCTCTCCTCACCCTCTCCTCACCCCTCTTCTCACCCCTCTTCCTCACCCTCCTCACTCTCTCCTCACCCCTCTTCCTCACCCTCTTCCTCACCTCCTCTTCCTCACCACCTCACCTCCCTTCCTACCCCTCACCTCCTCTTCCTCTACCTCCTCTTCACACCTCTTCCTCACCACCTCCTCACCTCACCCCTCTTCCTCACCACCTCTTCCTCACCTCCTCTTCCTCACCTCTCTTCCCCTCTCTACCCCTCTTCCTCACCTCCTCTTCCTCACCCCTCTTCCTCACCTCCTCTCCTCACCCCTCTCTCCCCTCCTCACCTCCTCTTCCCCCTCTCCTCACCCCTCTTCCTCACCTCCTCTCCTCACCTCCTCCTCCTCACCTCCTCTTCCTCACCTCCTCTCCTCACCTCTCTCTCACCTCCTCTTCCTCACCTCCTCTTCTCACCTCCTCTTCCTCACCTCCTCTCCTCACCTCCTCTTCCTCACCTCCTCTTCCTCACCACCTCTTCTCACCTCCTCTTCCTCACCTCCTCTTCCTCACCTCCTCTTCTTCACCTCCTCTTCCTCACCTCCTCTTCCTCACCTCCTCTTCCTCACCTCCTCTTCTCACCTCCTCTTCCTCACCACCTCTTCCTCACCTCCTCTTCCTCACCTCCTCTTCCTCACCTCCTCTTCCTCACCTCCTCTTCCTCACCTCCTCTTCTTCACCTCCTCTTCCTCACCTCCTCTTCCTCACCGCCTCACCTCCTCTTCCTCACCACCTCTTCCTCACCACCTCTTCCTCACCTCCTCTTCCTCACCACCTCTTCCTCACCTGCCTCTTCCTCACCACCTCTTCTTCACCTCCTCTTCCTCACCACCTCTTCCTCACCTCCTCTTCCTCACCACCTCTTCCTCACCTCCTCTTCCTCACCTCCTCTTCCTCACCACCTCTTCCTCACCTCCTCTTCCTCACCTCCTCTTCCTCACCTCCTCTTCCTCACCTCCTCTTCCTCACCACCTCTTCCTCACCTCCTCTTCCTCACCACCTCTTCCTCACCTCCTCTTCCTCACCACCTCTTCCTCACCTCCTCTTCCTCACCACCTCTTCCTCACCTCCTCTTCCTCACCTCCTCTTCCTCACCTCCTCTTCCTCACCACCTCTTCCTCACCTCCTCTTCTTCACCTCCTCTTCCTCACCACCTCTTCCTCACCTCCTCTTCCTCACCACCTCTTCTTCACCTCCTCTTCCTCACCTCCTCTTCCTCACCTCCTCTTCCTCACCTCCTCTTCCTCACCACCTCTTCCTCACCTCCTCTTCCTCACCACCTCTTCCTCACCTCCTCTTCCTCACCACCTCTTCCTCACCTCCTCTTCCTCACCTCCTCTTCCTCACCTCCTCTTCCTCCTCTTCCTCACCACCTCTTCCTCACCTCCTCTTCCTCACCTCCTCTTCCTCACCACCTCTTCCTCACCTCCTCTTCCTCACCACCTCTTCTTCACCTGCTCTTCCTCACCACCTCTTCCTCACCTCCTCTTCCTCACCACCTCTTCCTCACCTCCTCTTCCTCACCTCCTCTTCCTCACCACCTCTTCCTCACCTCCTCTTCCTCACCTCCTCTTCCTCACCACCTCTTCTTCACCTCCTCTTCCTCACCTCCTCTTCCTCACCTCCTCTTCCTCACCACCTCTTCCTCACCTCCTCTTCCTCACCACCTCTTCCTCACCTCCTCTTCCTCACCACCTCTTCTTCACCTCCTCTTCCTCACCTCCTCTTCCTCACCTCCTCTTCTTCACCTCCTCTTCCTCACCACCTCGTCCTCACCTCCTCTTCCTCACCTCCTCTTCCTCACCACCTCTTCTTCACCTCCTCTTCCTCACCACCTCTTCTTCACCTGCTCTTCCTCACCTCCTCTTCCTCACCTCCTCTTCCTCACCACCTCTTCCTCACCTCCTCTTCCTCCTCTTCCTCACCACCTCTTCCTCACCTCCTCTTCCTCACCACCTCTTCTTCACCTCCTCTTCCTCACCACCTCTTCTTCACCTGCTCTTCCTCACCTCCTCTTCCTCACCTCCTCTTCCTCACCACCTCTTCCTCACCTCCTCTTCCTCCTCTTCCTCACCACCTCTTCCTCACCTCCTCTTCCTCACCGCCTCTTCCTCAGATGTAAACAAACTGTAGCTTGTGTCTATATGTGAGTCACAAAGACTTGATCAGGATATTCATTAATCATTATGAGATATTTATATTTGCAGCAACCATAGGCTGAATAAGAAGTGGACGTGGTCATCGTGACGTCACGCATTGCTTTGTGGAGCTGCCATTTAGTATGGTGTCCTAACAGTCTCATCAGTATTCACCAACACATGTCATGTTGTGTAACTTGTAACACACAATGCACAAATAAATACAGATTGATTTGTGTCTGTAAATCTCTATCTGTGCCTCTAATTTATAACTCTTTTATCATCATTTGTAAATAAACACAAACCGTTAATTAATTAATTAATTAATTAATTTTGAGACTGTTTTATTTTAAATATAAGAAATAAATTAAAATCCATCTGAATCTGAAGGTGTATTTATTCCAGACAGGAGTGGGGGGGATTAGTAAAACATTAGTAAAGTGTATCCTACATATTAAAATAAACCTCATCCCTCTCTCTCTCTCTCCTCACCTCCGTGGAGCTGAAAGACGCAGACACAGCACCTCAGCTGAGCCGCGGCTACTTTTCAACTGTTTTCTTCTTATTATTAATATCCTTATATGTTTAATACTCGATTCTAATTGGTCAATCACCGCGTTCTGCAGTCTGTAGTTTCTTTATAGCAGACCGTTGCTACGTATAACAGACCGTTGCTACGTATAGCAGACCGTTGCTACGTATAACAGACCGTTGCTACGTATAGCAGGCCGTTGCTACGTATAGCAGGCCGTTGCTACGTATAACAGACAGTTGCTATGTATAACAGACAGTTGCTATGTATAACAGACAGTTGCAATGTATAGCAGACCGTTGCTACCTATAGCAGACCGTTGCTACCTATAGCAGACCGTTGCTACGTATAACAGACCGTTGCTACGTATAGCAGACCGTTGCTACGTATAGCAGACCGTTGCTACGTATAACAGACCGTTGCTACGTATAGCAGACCGTTGCTACGTATAGCAGGCCGTTGCTACGTATAGCAGGCCGTTGCTACGTATAGCAGACCGTTGCTACGTATAACAGACAGTTGCTATGTATAACAGACAGTTGCAATGTATAGCAGACCGTTGCTACCTATAGCAGACCGTTGCTACCTATAGCAGACCGTTGCTACGTATAACAGACCGTTGCTACGTATAGCAGACCGTTGCTACGTATAGCAGACCGTTGCTACGTATAACAGACCGTTGCTACGTATAACAGACCGTTGCTACGTATAGCAGACCGTTTCTATGTATAACAGATCCTTGCTATGTATAACAGACAGTTGCTATGTATAACAGACAGTTGCTATGTATAACAGACCGTTGCTACGTATAACAGACCGTTGCTACGTATAACAGACATTTGCTATGTATAACAGACCGTTGCTACGTATAGCAGACCGTTGCTATGTATAACAGACCGTTGCTACGTATAACAGACAGTTGCTACGTATAGCAGACCGTTGCTACCTATAGCAGGCCGTTGCTACGTATAGCAGGCCGTTGCTACGTATAGCAGACCGTTGCTACGTATAACAGACAGTTGCTATGTATAACAGACAGTTGCAATGTATAGCAGACCGTTGCTACCTATAGCAGACCGTTGCTACCTATAGCAGACCGTTGCTACGTATAACAGACCGTTGCTACGTGTAGCAGACATTTGCTACGTATAGCAGACCGTTGCTACGTATAACAGACCGTTGCTACGTATAACAGACCGTTGCTACGTATAGCAGACCGTTTCTATGTATAACAGATCCTTGCTATGTATAACAGACAGTTGCTATGTATAACAGACAGTTGCTATGTATAACAGACAGTTGCAATGTATAATAGACCGTTGCTACGTATAACAGACCGTTGCTACGTATAACAGACATTTGCTATGTATAACAGACCGTTGCTACGTATAGCAGACCGTTGCTATGTATAACAGACCGTTGCTACGTATAACAGACAGTTGCTACGTATAGCAGACCGTTGCTACCTATAGCAGACCGTTGCTACGTATAACAGACCGTTGCTACGTATAGCAGACCGTTGCTACGTATAGCAGACCGTTGCTACGTATAACAGACCGTTGCTACGTATAGCAGACCGTTGCTACGTATAGCAGGCCGTTGCTACGTATAGCAGACCGTTGCTACGTATAACAGACAGTTGCTATGTATAACAGACAGTTGCAATGTATAGCAGACCGTTGCTACCTATAGCAGACCGTTGCTACGTATAACAGACCGTTGCTACGTATAGCAGACCGTTGCTACGTATAGCAGACCGTTGCTACGTATAACAGACCGTTGCTACGTATAACAGACCGTTGCTACGTATAGCAGACCGTTTCTATGTATAACAGATCCTTGCTATGTATAACAGACAGTTGCTATGTATAACAGACAGTTGCTATGTATAACAGACAGTTGCTATGTATAACAGACCGTTGCTACGTATAACAGACCGTTGCTACGTATAACAGACATTTGCTATGTATAACAGACCGTTGCTACGTATAACAGACCGTTGCTACGTATAGCAGACCGTTGCTACGTATAACAGACCGTTGCTACGTATAACAGACCGTTGCTACGTATAGCAGACCGTTGTTATGTAGAACAGACCGTTGCTACGTATAGCAGACCGTTGCTACGTATAGCAGACCGTTGCTACGTATAGCAGACCGTTGCTATGGGCGCAGCTCTGATGTTGGACTCTCGAGGACCGTTTTTGTGTCTAAATATTGATTTCTTCAGTAAGTAGCCGTGTAATAAGCATCAGTCCAGTTCTGTCAAAGAACTGATTTCAAAATATTACTGTTGTTTATAAAGCACTGAACGGTTAATGAGGTTTATAGATACAAATCACTCTGCATTTATCTGTTCATTGTGTGTTACGAGTTACATAACATGACATTTGTTTGTGAATACTGATGAGACTCGAGCTCGGCATTGAACTTCATGCTGTCTTGGAGATAGAGATGAAATGGTATGACATAAAGAGGAGTATATAGGAGTCAACCCACATTGCAGAATAGCTGGTTGACCTCAACAGTCAACCTTAAGTGAGTCTGTGATGTTGTTGTTGCTAACTTCGAGGTTAACCTCCTTCACTTTAATCAGCAGGTGGAGAGTAAGACTGGGGAACTTGGCTCTGGTCTGGAGGAGTTGTAGCATTTATTCACTGACAGTCTGAACTGTACACACACTGCACTGCTACGCTCACAGCTATCACGTTACTGATAACTTCATACTCACCGTCGGCATACTCGCCAACTATGAGACTGGAGGTCCTCCTGAGACTCTGTTTCCTGCATTCTGGTGACTTTAAAAGAATGAAAATAATAACTACGCTGCAACGGCATTTTTATGTTAAACTTTTAATTTTACCTTTAATTCTCAGGAAAGAAAACTGAATAATTCGCCCCCCCAGTATCAACTAATATTCATCAGTTGCTATTCAATTTTTGCCCTGCTTGAGTATTTCTTTCACAAAGTTCTCTCAATTTCTCTCTCTGTTTCTCACCCACTGAAGACCCAACAGCAGTGGGTACAGCGCTCTGAAACACAATATACATTATTATTATGGACACTGTCCAGTGCCAGAAACTGGTTAAAGCTGCAGTATGCGAGATTGGAGCAAATATGATTAAAAAAAGTTATTTTTATAAAACGGTCACTATATCCTGACAGTGGTGCAGTAGGTAATCTGAAAAAATCATGTTCCTCTGTGTCCTCCGGTGCTCCTAACGGCATCTGAAAGATTTCACAGACCGGAGGAAAACAACCAATCAGAGCTGATCTGGAGTCTGCCGTCTCTGAGCAGCTGTCAATCACTCACCAACTCTGACCAATCGGTCAAACTAGTCAGCGCTGATCAGATATGAATCAATATTCTGTTACTGTAATGACTATTTCTCTCCTCAGATGTTCTCAGAATCATCTTGTAGTTACTGTTTAGCTGTAATATGAGAAAGTTTGTGACCCGGCAGCCATGTTAAGATCTGTTGAGGAAATACCAAGCACCGCCCACCAGCCGGAGCACAGCCAATAGGAACGCTCTCTCTCTCTGAAATGACCTGTGATTGGTCAAAGTCTCCCGTCACAGACTAGATTTTTTTAAACCCTGAAAACAGAGACATGAGGAGGAGCAGAAGTCTAGTTTTCTCTCAGAACACTTGAATTACAATATGCTGAAAGGTTATCATGGGATTTTTTTTCCAATGATGACAAAAATATACTGCCTACTGCAGCTTTAAGATAACAAAAAATAAAAAATGTGTCATAAATACGGGAGAATTGTGACCCTGGGAGGAAACTGGGAGAGTGCAATGAAAAACGGGAGCTACACCCACAGTCGCTCTCTCTCCCTATTTACTCCCTAATGTTACGCTGGGCTTGCAAAACACTGGTGGTAAACAAACATGGTTTTAATAATAATTCAAATTTGAAACGGTAATACGAACCGCCGCAAATTTTACCATTGTTAATCGTGAAATCGGTCACCGTTACATCCCTAATTGGACTTGAAACTAGCGACTGAGACCATAAACTCATGTTTCAGTTTGGAGCCATACTACTGTATACCAGCCTATATTACAGGATACTTGATATGATACCGAGCCGAATATTCATACTTAATCTTGTGGCTGCCCAATTCCATCAAAGGGAAATATTCTAGATGTCCTGTCACTTCATCCACACCCCCCCCCCCCAGGCTGATGTATTTGGTATCTCCACTAGTATTTAGATCTATAAGCTGCTGTGTGGGCTAATACATCATGTCTGTATAACCTTATAGCCTAATAGTGGAGTGGGGTCAGGAGTTATTGCCTTTGGTGTTGCTTTTCTTGTCTGTGCATATTTACAAAGAGTGCTAGTGCTCTACATAACCTGTACAGAGAGGCACATTTTACAGTCACTTTGTGGAAAAGGAGCAGGAATAATGCATGTTCCAGCAGGTTGAAAAATAAGCTGTCCCATCACTTTTTAGACCATGAACATGAATTGTGTGAATACCTGAACGTGATCATTTAGAAATCTGAGGCGAAGTGATTCGGCCGTTGTGATTTACGCTGCCTGCTTCACTGGCAGTGTGACGGGACTCTGTGCTGCACTTGATGGATAGTGTGGCCACTGCATTTCAATTATGCATTGCTTTTTCGGTGGTATGGAAAATCTCTTTAGTTTATTATTATTTTTCTAAAAACTTTATTTTGTGACACAGTTAAGAATATGACCTCCTGCAGAATGACTAGAACACCTACAGCAAGTTGTAGATTTTAGAATGAGCAACAGTTTTCATCCTCTCCGGGAACCATCACCTTAACGTGGTGGAGAGGTTTGGGTGTCCCTATGAACCTGAGAGCTATGCTGTCTGGAGCCTGGTGCTCCTGGTAGGGTCTCCCATGGCAAATTGGTTTCAGGCGAGGGGCCAGACTAAGAATGGTTCAAAGCACCCCAATGAATAATCGAGGCAGAGGACAAGTGACCCGGCCCGGAGGAAGCCCGGGGCCCACGTCTGGAGCCAGGCCCAGACGGAGGGCCCGTCAGCGAGCGTCTATTCTCGTAATATTACGACTTTTTTTCTCATAAAGTTATGACTTTATTCTCGTAATAGTATGACTTTTTTTCTAGTAAAGTTAAGACTTTATTCTCATATTATTACGACTTTTTTTCTGATAAAGTTATGACTTTATTCTCGTAATATTACGACGTTTTTTTCTCATAAAGTTATGACTTTATTCTCGTAATATTACGACTTTTTTTCTCGTAAAGTTATGACTTTATTCTCGTAATATTACGACTTTTTTTCTAGTAAAGTTATGACTTTATTCTCGTAATGTTTCGACTTTTTTTCTCTGAAAGTTATGACTTTATTCTTGTAATATTACGACTTTTTCTCGTAAACTTCAGACTTTTTTCTCGTAGTATTACGACTTTTTTTTCTGGTAAAGTTATGACTTTATTCTCGTAATATTACGACTTTTTTTCTCGTAATATTCTGACTTTATTCTGGAAATCTCAGATGTTTTAATACTAATGCATACTAATACTCTGTAGTAGATTAACACTTTGGCCCTCACTGCATTGGACTGATATTCTATATACTTAGACTATAAACTGTTACCTTCATCACAATGATCAAATGTTTTGCGGCTCCAGACAGATTTTTTTTTGCCTGAAATGTCTCTTTTGATAGTAAAGGTTGCTGACCTCTGACCCCTGACCCCTGACCCCTGGTCTAGAGGATAGAGGAGGAGGTGTACCTCTTCTATATGGTCCAGCTAGGAAAATCACTAGAGTCCCAGAGGCAGAAAAGACCCACTTGAGTTACATCTGAGTCATGTTGTATCATGTTTGTTGTATTGGTGTAGAAATGAAAAAGTGAGACATTGTAGTTCCAGGAGCAGCTGTGTTGGAGGGTTATAATAGTAAACTAATATGGAGTACAGAACCTGCCAAAATAAATAAATACATTTTAAATAACTAAAAAAAAGTTTTAATTTGCTTTTTTATTTACTTACTTTTGTATTATCTGCCTTATTTATTTTATTTCATTTTATTTATTTATTTTTATGAATTTTTAAGTAATTTATTTATTTTTGCATTTATTTTCTATTTATTTTTTAAATGTATGTATGGATTTATGTGTTTAAGAATTTAATTATTTATTTATTCATGCATGATTTTCTCTTAGCATTTCACCCCTTATTTATTTCCCCAAACTTATTTATCTCTGTATTCTTTTCTTCATACATTTAGTTTTACATTTCTTCTTCATTATGCAAATGAGGGGGCGGCCTGTCTGTCCTCACAGCCTGTCTGTCCTCACAGCCTGTCTGTCCTCACAGCCTGTCTGTCACTTCTTTCTCTGCACAGACACTTAGTGTTTATCTGTTTCCCTTCACAAGTGGATGGTTAGTTGCTGCTCCGTGCACAACAACACACCGCGGGCTGGTTAACCCAGCGCTGCAGCCAGATCTCTGTCAGGTTAACCTGCCAAAGGGAGTCGGGAGCGCCAAACACACTTTTGGTAATTTATCAGAGCTGTCTAGTTTAGGAAACATACCTGTTGATGTGCTGAAGAAATAATCAGTTATGTGTAATTTAGGTAATTGTTAGGACAGCAACACTAACTTTATTCTACAACATAGTCTTTCAACCAGCGGTTATATCATTATTTCCAACTCTAGAATAAAGCTTGTCTGTCTTTGCAGCTCTTTAAACAGCAGCAGGTATCTGTTCCATCTAAATAACAAGATATGACTTAAATCTGCCAGACTGTTGTTAAATAACCACAGAATCCCTCCGTACTTACTGTACGTGCACAGCAGACACGTTGTTTTGATGCTCATAATGTCATAAGTTATTACATTTTGATTACATTATACATTAAGCAAAAAAAAAAGTTGAATAATGTAATAAATAAAAAAAAAATAACATTAAAAATTAAATAACATATTTTAGTGTGGGGAATGTTCTTTACTTTACATCACCTTACACGTCCATTTTTATCGTCTCAGTGGGCGAGAGGGACCGAGTTACTATTACTACTATTACAAGTTACTACTAGTTGTTATTGTTTTTAAAGCAACTTTATTATAACACAGAAAATAAGAAGAGATAGGAAGGATTTCTGTCCAGAACAGAATCCTGATCCTAAAGGGTGTTTTCAGTTTATCTATAATGTGTAATTAAACATCAGTTACTTTTAAGAAATGGGAACAAACTAGTTATTGTTGAACGTAGAAGAAAAAAAAGTTAAATAAACCTGATTGAATTAGTGAAAAGCGGCATTTATGTAGTCTATAAGTAATTAGTTATGATGATGATATTAGCCCTATTAACTAGAACTTCTATATTCTTGATCTTTAAGATTAATCCTAACTAGTTTATAAATAGAAGGAATATTATATAATTCCACTTATCCTGTTCAGGGTCGCGGTAATATTATATAATTAATTAGTATAATTAATTTATAATATATTTGCCAATCATGCAAGGATCTCCATGAGTTCTGAATCATATCACAAGCATAAAACAGGTGTTTTTTTCTATATTTGTATAGCTGTGACAATAATCAGCATCACCTTTAAACCTCGTTCTGATGAATTAGTTTGAAGGTACATTTTACAACATGAACGACCCCCCAATCATTTGCATAATGAAGAAGAAACGTAAAACTAAATGTATAAAGAAAAGAATACAGAGATAAATAAGTTTGGGGAAACAAATAAGGGGTGAAATGCTAAGGGAAAATCATGCATGAATAAATAAATAATTAAACACATAAATAAATACATACATTTAAAAATAAATATAAAGTAAATAAAAAATAAGTGAAAAAATAAACAAATAAATACAAAACAAATACGTTAATAAAAATAAATACGAAAATAGATCTTTTTTAAAATTCTTAAAACTAAATACATAAATAAAAGTGGTAATTAAACAGAAGACTAAATTAATAAGGGAATTAATACATAAATAAAAAATAAAATTAAAACAGAAATATCAATTTATGTCACATTATATCAATTACTTAATGACTACATTTATTTTAAATATTTTTTTTTAATGGATATTTATTTATTTATCGAGTCATTTATTTATTTATTTCCTCAATTTTTTATTTTGGCTATTTCTGTCCTCCATAAACTAAAACTAAAATGAAAATAACCAATGAAAAATATTGTTAGTAAACTGAAACTAAATAAAATCTATATCCTCTAAAGCAGGGGTCGGCAACCTTTACTAACCAAAGAGCCATTTTGCTCCCTCTTCAACCAACTAAAATTTGTCTGGAGCCGCAAAACATATTTGATAACACAGCTTATAAAGTTTTATATATAGTTATATATACAAAAACTATAGTTTGTTGCATTTATGAAATTATAGAACAAGAATAAAGAAAACATGCTCCATGGTGTATTTTGCTCCGCGTAACGCGAGGCTCCATGCGTAAAGACGCAATAGCGCTGGTGTTTTTTATTATGTGAAACAAGCTAACAAACTATAGGTTAACTATCATTTCAACAAACATTGACAATAATAATTAGAATGGAATGAATGTACTCTAAATCAGATTCATCTTTCTCAATCTGTCCATTGTTCACACTGAATCTTCCATCGTTTCTCAGACAAACAGAAGCACATGGCTACTTTATTATGCAGAATGATGTCATCACTTTCCCGTGTAACTACTGTCAGACCTCACTGTAGGATATTTAATCTAACAATCCTTCTTGGTTGGCATCATGTAGTGTTCCATGCAGCAGTGATATGATCGAGGGCTATACTCAATATTACTCAATAATATAACATCGTTGATTTTACTTTAGGTCCTCTGGCTACTGACGTTTTGAAAGCTCTTCCCTCGGATCCCTTCATATCAGTCAGGCAGTCAGTCGGTAAAATAAACAGATTTCAGTCAGATATACAGCTGCTAGAAAAAAACAAGACTCGGTCAAAACCGAGTATATGGCTGGATCATATGGTCAAGTCTGTGAATTTGTAGCTAAATTGTTATATAAGTAGTCAGTGGTCATATCTATAATGTATTATGAACAGTTTATTCCACTTATATCTTAATGTTTGATTGAAAGACAACTTAGAATGAAGCAAATGGCATTCAGTAATAGCATGGTAACATTTACTAGTCAGCATATTATACATTTTATACAAGGTGAAAAGGTATTAGCATGACATTCATTATGCAAGGTTAAAAGTATTTCAGTTTTTTATGAAAGCATGTGTATCAAAAGCATTCCTTCGATATGTAAGGGATAATGTACAGCTAGCCGGTCATTGTAGTGAAAGAATCCCCTTCAGGGCGATGCCTTATCGCCCTGAAGGGGATTCTTTCACAACCATGACCCGCTAGCTGTACATTATCCTGCTTATTACACGGCTACTTGCTGAAGAAATCAATATTTTGACGCAAAAACGGTCCGCCAGAGTCCGACATCAGAGCTGCGCCCATAGCAACGGTCTGTTCTACATAGCAACGGTCTGCTATACAGAAATAACATACCGCCGAACGCCGTGATTGACCAATCAGAATCGAGTATTCAACACAGCCGTGTAATAAGTGGTGTTCAATATATACAAACGTTGTGAAAGTTTTTCAGCGTTGAGATATCCCCGCTGTCATCACTGACGTTGTTGTTGCCGTATTTATTCCTAGATGGAGTGTTAATGGAGCAGCTGCAATGTTAGCGTAGCCTGCCACTGATCGATCCGAACTCCGTTCAGAAAACAAGCATTTTAAAAGTTGTTTTATTTTGTTGTGTTGCGGACAGACCTGACAAAGCATGAATTCAGACTTTTTACAAATAGATATATTTATGTTGTTATTTCGGCATTATTTTGATCCGTTTATTGCAATTAAATCACAGCACAGTGTGTTTATTTTGGGTTCATACCGCAGTAGTGACGTGTGGCTGCTAGATAGTCAGTTCATGGAGGAAATGGAGGAAAGCGAGGCGAAAATTTGCGAACATAACGTAACTTAAACGAAAATAAACAATAGCACATGCACAACAACAGCGCTATGTAATGTTACATTGAACCGCTGACACGCTCCCCAGAAAACGTAAACACAGAACTGTTCTCAGCCTTTTCATTTTGAAAGAGCAGCGACCAATGAGGAAGCTCCAGCAGTCAGCCGACCAATCCTGTAACTTCATCACTCAGTCAGGGACAGACTTTTGCGTTTGTAGGGCCAGCCCTCTGCGGTCCAGCCAAAAATCCGTCTCTCTCTTGGCAGGTTGTGTCGGAGTAAAAAAACACCACCGCAGTTGCGTCTTTACGCATGGAGCCTCTCGTTGCGCGGAGTAAAATACAACATGTAGCATCCAGTTGGATCTGTGAATGATGTTTTTATTTTTCTTCCCCCGGAGCATCGTGGGCCCTTTTCCGTGGTCGGGTCCGGGGGCTTGAGCCCCGGTTAGGGAGCGCTGTAAAGCTGCGGCCGCGAGCCACCTTCGCCCCGACCCTCTCCAAGCCGACCTAGAGCCCGTCGCGGCGCAACGCCTCGTACGCGTGACTCCCCAGCCTGCCGTGTGTCGCTCACACCCTCCAACTGGCTGTTAACGAGGGTCTTTTGGCACAGAGGAGAACTCGTATCGGTACTCGGTATCGGCGAGTACCAAAATGTAAGTACTCGTACTCGGTCTGAAAAAAGTGGTATCGGTGCATCACTACTTTCAACATTACATTTTTTGTTGTTGGCTAATTTCTCGCCACATATCAAGCATACAGGTAAACCAGCATCGTCGGCAGTGAAAGCAAATGAATCTGTTCACCCAGAATTAAACTCTCTATTTTCCTCCGACACTTTTCTTTTTTTGGATTTATCCATGGTTAGCTTACCGAGGCCGCGGGGGGGGGGGGGGGGGACTTAAGATTTGCCACCTGCAGGGAAAGGTGCGGCCCGTCGACATAGTAGGATGTGACACATGCGTTAGTTGACTAAATATTAAAACATTTTTTTATTTTCAGTGTCACAGTATCACCTCAATCTCTAAGATAAGAAGTGATCCCTTTGAAAGATTCTCCACTGTGCAAAAAAAAACAACAAAAAAACGTTATTTATTTCCATTTATTTTTTTTTTGTCAAAGCTAAAGGGAGCCGCGGGTTGCCGACCCCTGCTCTAAAGGAACAGTGTTTAGGATCTGCTGGTATCTAGCAGTGAGGTCGCAGATTACAACTTCGCCCGTGTGCCAAGCGTGTTGGAGAGCTACGGTGGCCGACGTGAAAACGTGAATGGCGCTATATACCGTATAGAGCCAGTTGTAAGAGTAGAGTGTGTGTGTACGTTGGAAGTGAGTGGTGAAGCAAGAGTGAGAGAGTGGCAGCGAAGTAACGTTATCGAATCAATGCTGGGATGTATGTGAGGTCACAAACGCTATGCACTGATACCTACCTCACTACCTACAGAGCCATTAGTACTCTCATTGATCCTAGCTTTCTCACTGTATTCCATGTGTCATGTTGGCTAACCAGAGCTGACAGGCTGAGACAAGAAGTCTGAAAACCTTTTGAAAATGCAAGAACAAGGGCTGCATACACATTTACCTTTCATCAGTAAGTTGACTGGTTTCCAGCTAGTAGCTTGAGAGCCTAGGAAAGGCATCTTCAGTGTGTGTGTGGGCCATATAACTAGAGATTTATGTGTGTGCGCTGAGCGAGTGACATTTTGAAACCCTGCATTTGGTTCTCATAATTAATACATCCATACCCTAACATACCATACATCCAGGGTGCAAATTGCGGGTGGGGACGGGGGGGATTTCCCCCTCTCTGGTTTATATATCCCTGTAACTGCTGAAACTGTTCACGTCCTGCAAAAGCAGAAAATATCACCTATGAGAACGAATCATCTACTGGTGGAACTGGTGGTTTCTTAATGCACGATGATGAGCACTGATAGAAACGATGTTCAGTTTTCTGAATCTGCTCTTTTGATTTACAGAAGAAGTAAATGTTCAGACGTTATCTATAGTAATAATAATGGTCCAAAATGATGTAAAATTACATAGATTTAAGTCAAAAAACCTTGAATTTTTCTTTGGGGGGGGGGGGGGATTGAAAAATAGTGTAAATTGTTGTTATTAACTATTAAAGCATTAAAACATGAATGTTGTTGCAGCATCCTCTACGTGTCCACAAGAGGAAAGGACGAGAGAGTTAAAATGTTGAGCTACTCGATAAATGAAATAAAAAGAAAATGTATTAAATGCAGTGATTAAGTTCAAATTTCTAAATTGTTTTATTAAAGTTCATAATTATTCTATAAACGTTAACAGCTGCAGGAAATAGCCTTACTACGCAGTCAGGCAAACGTGGTTATAACAAATGAGATACAGTCAAAGCTAACATTGACTGATGGAATTTGAAAAGGGTTCAGTCTTCATCCTCGTCCACCCGCAGAGGGCAGCGGATTTCAACCAACGCTCTGATAAACTTACCGTACACTACCTGTCCAGCACCAAACGGAAGATATCCAAGTTAGTGACGAACGTTAGCTGGTGAGGAAACTGAGCCAGGTGGAACAGAAACACGCCTCCACAGGAATGCTGATGTTGCTCTCTGTCCTCTGGATCTAAGTACAGTTGGCAACGAGCCTGTTTGCCATGTCAAGTTTATAAGGTTATAATGTCAGGGTTGTGGTGTTGGTTAACTGTTGTAGAACTTTCCCCAAGTTGTCAAAAATCATTCCACACAGCTAGTGTGGTGATAAATGATAGAAACACACACATTTGAAAGAATAAATCAAAAACTTACCTTAATTACTGAGGTGTGAGACACCCGCCACCTCACTGCTGCTCGGGGTTATTCTAGAGCAGAGGGCAACATCTGGAGTCTGAGAAGTGAAGCCAGAAGAGCCTTAAACCTGCATCCTGTCTACCAGCCAGCAGGGGGCGACTCCTCTGGTTCTATAGAAGTCTATGAGAAAATGAGCTTCTACTTCTCTCTTGATTTATTACCTCAGTAAACGTTGTAAACATGAGTTTATGGTCTCAATCACTAGTTTCAAGTCTTCTTCAATACAGCATGATGTTCATTTAGTAAATTATGGTCCCATTTAGAGTCAGATAGACCATAAAGCAGGGGATGCTTTAGGGCGGGGCTACCTGGTGATTGACAGGTCGTTACCACGGCGTTGTCCGGTCTTGGAGTTGTCCGTGTTTTCATCTTACAACTTTAACCCTTTAATCACAGTGTGTTTTCACTTCATCAGAGTTAATTAGAACATTTTGGTCGCCTAAAAATGTCTTATTCAGCGTTTGGTTGTACTTAGCTCCACCCACTTGTGTAACTTCTGGTTGCAAAGAACCAAGATGGCGACGGCCCAAATATCGAACTTGAGGCTTCAAAACAGCCGTCCATAAACCAGTGGTTGACGTCACGGTGACTACGTCCACTTCTTATATTCAGTCTATGTTCTAGAGCAGTGGTGCCCAACCAGTCGATCGCGATCTACAAGTCGATCGTGGGTACTTACAGGTCGATCACAAAATCATTTTTAGATATGAGTGAAGGCCTTTGTATCGCTATCACCCAACACAGAATTTATCGTGAACTTGTCGTGTTAGTGTCTCGCATTCAACCTGTCAGTCCGTGCATGTTTATTCTCATAGTCAGATACTGCCATGAGTGGCTTAAGATCGGATGTCAATTGAATGCAAGTACCATGATGAAAAGGAAGTATGGCGACTCTTCATCGACAAAGACAGCCTGAACTTGAGCTGAGCTGACTGGCAACAAGTGGATTAAGCTGCGAAGCTGTGAGACAAAAAATGGTTGCTGGAACAGATGAGAAACGGAAGATCTACCATTTTCACACGGAATGAGAAGATTAATTTTTCTTCATTATGTCAAACTCAAAATGTATGTGCTTTATATACAAAGCCTGTATAGCGCTGGCAAAGAAGGGGAACCTAGAACAGCATTTTAAAACCATGTAAAAAACCCTACAGGGGGGATTTCCCAGCCAAAAGCTAGCTCTGAAAAAGTAAGCTTCAAGAAGTGAAATCTCAAGTAGCAGCACGACAGTCGGTGAAGCCCAACGCCACGGGAAGAACAGCTGCCATAGCATCGTATCGAGTGAATAACGCTCTTGTGAAGCCCCTTAATGATGGAGAGATGAAGGTGAAGGAGGCCTTTGTGGAGGCTGTGGATTCACTGGATGGAGATTTTAAAAATAAAACTGAAATCATGGTGGCAGTTCAGGATATTCAGTTATCCAGAAAAAGACAGAGGACATGGCGGATACAATCAAGGCTCAACTAAAGAAGGACGTTGACTGTTGAGTGTTTCTCCCTTCAGTTTGATGAATCCACAGTTGCGTATTTACATTCGAAATGGTGTTTCGACGACAGCGCCAAAGAGGAGATACTGGACATTTTGCCACTGACAGGACATACACAGGTAAAGGATATTTTCCAAGCCTTCATGGAGTTAGTGGACAAAATCCACCTGCCTATTTCTAAACTAGTCTTCGTTACCACTGATGGTGGGTCGTGCAAAAGGTTCTAACAGGTTCCCCAGACATCATCCACCAACAAGCTTTGTGTGGGTATGTAAGAAAGATTGTGAACTCCATACATGCGAGAAGCCTACGGAGGAGGCTTTTCCGTGCTCCGGTGGAAGATAGCGGAACATAACGAGTTGCTGTTGCATACTGATGTGCGATGGCTGAGCAGAAGTACATTTTTGGCGACATTTTCCCAGCTATTAAATGAAATAATTTCTCCGGCCGTGTAAAGATGCAGGGTGTGCCAAGCTTGATGCTTCCAAACCAACTTGACTGGCATTTTGAATGAACTGAATTTAGGATTGCAGGGAAAAAAAAAAAAAAAAAAGTATAATTGAAATGATCAGCTCTGTGAAGCTCTGCAGAAATGCAGCTCAACTCGACAGTTGTCGTTACATTGAACTTGTTCAGAGCATTGCATCGGAGGTTGAAAGACTTCTCACAGACTTTGCATCGCCTCATACACGTGTTTCCCGGTGATACAGTGATGTGGATGACATTGCCTCCAACGTAGGAACACTATTCCTGCTGGACAATGATGTTCAGATGAAATCTAGAGCGTCAACTGACATGAAGGGTGAATCTTGGCACCTGCTCTCGGAGGAGAAGCATCCTAACATAAGAAGATGTGCCTTTAGCCTGTTTGGATCAACATGCCTGTGTGAGTCTGACTTCTCCCACATGGAAACCATAAAGGCCAAGCTCAGATCCACCATGACAGATGGTCACCTATCCGCCTGCCTGAGAGTTGCCACTACCTGCTACACCGCTGATTATGCAAGTATAATAGTATCCTCCTCCCAATGCCAAATATCCCATTAAGGTAAATCACTCGCTGCTCTGAAATGGAGAACATGTGTCTGCTGTATAACAGTAGCTTTATGCGGGACACCGACTGGGATCTGGAAGTGGTAGATCTTGTTTTCTTGTATTCACGGATTCAAACCACACCTGACTGGTCACGGTGGTCTCACCAGTGATCTCTCTCTGGTCACGGTGGTCACACCAGTGATCTCTCTCTGGTCACGGTGGTCTCACCAGTGATCTCTCTCTGGTCACGGCGGTCTCACCAGTGATCTCTCTCTGGTCACGGTGGTCTCACCAGTGATCTCTCTCTGGTCACGGCGGTCTCACCAGTGATCTCTCTCTGGTCACGGTGGTCTCATCAGTGATCTCTCTCTGGTCACGGTGGTCTCACCAGTGATCTCTCTCTGGTCACGGTGGTCACACCAGTGATCTCTCTCTTGTCACGGTGGTCACACCAGTGATCTCTCTCTGGTCACGGCTGTCTCACCAGTGATCTCTCTCTGGTCACGGTGGTCACACCAGTGACCTCTCTCTGGTCACGGTGGTCACACCAGTGATCTCTCTGGTCACGGTGGTCTCACCAGTGACCTCTCTCTGGTCACGGTGGTCTCACCAGTGACCTCTCTCTGGTCACGGTGGTCACACCAGTGATCTCTCTGGTCACGGTGGTCTCACCAGTGACCTCTCTCTGGTCACGGTGGTCTCACCAGTGATCTCTCTCTGGTCACGGCGGTCTCACCAGTGATCTCTCTCTGGTCACGGTGGTCTCACCAGTGATCTCTCTCTGGTCACGGTGGTCTCACCAGTGATCTCTCTCTGGTCACGGTGGTCACACCAGTGATCTCTCTCTGGTCACGGTGGTCACACCAGTGATCTCTCTCTGGTCACGGCTGTCTCACCAGTGATCTCTCTCTGGTCACGGCGGTCTCACCAGTGATCTCTCTGGTCACGGGGTTCACAGTGATCGTCTCTGGTCACGGCGGTCTCACCAGTGATCTCTCTGGTCCACGGCGGGTCACACCAGTGATCTCTCTCTGGTCACGGTGGTCTCACCAGTGATCTCTCTGGTCACGGCGGTCACACCAGTGATCTCTCTCTGGTCACGGTGGTCTCACCAGTGATCTCTCTCTGGTCACGGTGGTCTCACACCAGTGATCTCTCTCTGGTCACGGCGGTCTCACCAGTGATCTCTCTCTGGTCACAGCGGTCACACCAGTGATCTCTCTGGTCACGGCGGTCTCACCAGTGATCTCTCTCTGGTCACGGCGGTCACACCAGTGATCTCTGTGGTCACAGCGGTCTCACCAGTGATCTCTCTGGTCAAAGCGGTCTCACCAGTGATCTCTCTCTGGTCACGGCGGTCTCACCAGTGATCTCTCTCTGGTCACGGTGGTCTCACCAGTGATCTCTCTCTGGTCACAGCGGTCTCACCAGTGATCTCTGTGGTCACAGCGGTCTCACCAGTGATCTCTCTGGTCAAAGCGGTCTCACCAGTGATCTCTCTCTGGTCACGGCGGTCTCACCAGTGATCTCTCTCTGGTCACGGTGGTCTCACCAGTGACCTCTCTCTGGTCACGGCGGTCTCACCAGTGATCTCTCTCTGGTCACGGTGGTCTCACCAGTGATCTCTCTCTGGTCACGGCGGTCTCACCAGTGATCTCTCTCTGGTCACGGTGGTCTCACCAGTGATCTCTCTCTGGTCACAGCGGTCTCACCAGTGATCTCTCTGGTCACGGCGGTCTCACCAGTGATCTCTCTCTGGTCACGGCTGTCTCACCAGTGATCTCTCTGGTCACGGCGGTCTCACCAGTGATCTCTCTCTGGTCACGGTGGTCTCACCAGTGATCTCTCTGGTCACGGCGGTCTCACCAGTGATCTCTCTGGTCACGGCGGTCACACCAGTGATCTCTCTCTGGTCACGGTGGTCTCACCAGTGATCTCTCTGGTCACGGCGGTCACACCAGTGATCTCTCTCTGGTCACGGCGGTCTCACCAGTGATCTCTCTCTGGTCACGGCGGTCTCACCAGTGATCTCTCTCTGGTCACGGCGGTCTCACCAGTGATCTCTCTCTGGTCACGGCGGTCTCACCAGTGATCTCTCTCTGGTCACGGCGGTTTCACCAGTGATCTCTCTCTGGTCAAGGTGGTCTCACCAGTGATCTCTCTCTGGTCACGGCGGTCTCACCAGTGATCTCTCTCTGGTCACGGCGGTCTCACCAGTGATCTCTCTGGTCACAGCGGTCTCACCAGTGATCTCTCTGGTCACAGCGGTCTCACCAGTGATCTCTCTGGTCACAGCGGTCTCACCAGTGATCTCTCTCTGGTCACAGCGGTCTCACCAGTGATCTCTCTGGTCACAGCGGTCTCACCAGTGATCTCTGTGGTCACAGCGGTCTCACCAGTGATCTCTCTGGTCACAGCGGTCTCACCAGTGATCTCTCTGGTCACAGCGGTCTCACCAGTGATCTCTCTGGTCACAGCGGTCTCACCAGTGATCTCTGTGGTCACAGCGGTCTCACCAGTGATCTCTCTGGTCACAGCGGTCTCACCAGTGATCTCTCTGGTCACAGCGGTCTCACCAGTGATCTCTCTGGTCACAGCTGTCTCACCAGTGATCTCTCTCTGGTCACGGCGGTCTCACCAGTGATCTCTCTGGTCACAGCGGTCTCACCAGTGATCTCTCTGGTCACAGCGGTCTCACCAGTGATCTCTCTGGTCACAGCGGTCTCACCAGTGATCTCTCTGGTCACAGCGGTCTCACCAGTGATCTCTCTCTGGTCACGGCGGTCTCACCAGTGATCTCTCTGCTCACAGCGGTCTCACCAGTGATCTCTCTCTGGTCATGGCGGTCTCACCAGTGATCTCTCTGGTCACAGCGGTCTCACCAGTGATCTCTCTGGTCACAGCGGTCTCACCAGTGATCTCTCTCTGGTCACGGCGGTCTCACCAGTGATCTCTCTGCTCACAGCGGTCTCACCAGTGATCTCTCTCTGGTCACGGCGGTCTCACCAGTGATCTCTCTGGTCACAGCGGTCTCACCAGTGATCTCTCTCTGGTCACGGCGGTCTCACCAGTGATCTCTCTGCTCACAGCGGTCTCACCAGTGATCTCTCTGGTCACAGCGGTCTCAGCAGTGATCTCTGTGGTCACAACAACGCGCCAGCAGAGCACCTGACCACACCTCATTTAAAGACCAACACACCCACGGGCGCACAGATGGGCGCAAGTACATCTGCTACTTACACAACGTGGGTGCTGGGCGTGAAAATGACGACTGTGTCTGTCTGAAACTGGTAACGACAGATGCGTTGTACCGGATGTAAATTCGGGCCCTATATGTTGTTGGACCATTGGCTTTTAATCCAATACTCCATGAATCAATTTCATAAATTATATAAATCAAAGACATCACAAATTCAATTTCACTGTTGGACATATATTCATGGTATGTGTAGTGTTTCCCCTCTATGGCTGGGGTGTGTGTGGAGGTGTGTGGTGTGTGGATGGAGGTGTATGGTGTGTGTTTGGAGGTGTGTGTGGAGGTGTATGGTGTGTATGTGGAGGTGTGTGGGTGTCCAGCTACAGTGGGGCTAAGCTAGCTGTTAGTAAACGCCTCCAAACTTTAAGCTGATTGCTTGTTAATTAAACGTGTGTCTTTGTGAGCTGACTAACATCATGTAATAAGCTTTGATAAGTTAAGCAGGAAATGTGCGTTATATGCTGGTTAGATTTGTGTCCGACTTGATCCTGACCTGCTCTGACGTCACGACCACGTGGCAATGGTAACCTCACGAGATCGAGGCGGCCGCAGTTTTTAGAGCCAGGCGCCGCAGTTGCTCTCCACCGACTGCAAGACCCAGGGCATTATGGGAAATATGGTCGCCTGATCTAAGAGCTGATTGGCTCTTAGTTTTGACAGCAAACACCACGTGTTGTAGAAAGTCACAACTTTCTGTGTAGTTGTAATATTTAACGCTAGATTGTACGACACTAGTCTCATGTTGTGCAGTGAAGGTTTCATCTGTTAACAAATGTCTTGTGTGGTTGATAATAATAATAATAATAATAATGATTAAGATAATGAAGGTTATCTATATAGTACTTATCAAAACGAGTGCTCATTATAATGTGCTTTACAAGTCGAACATAATGATAATAAAGGAAAGAATCCAACGCCAGATTCACTCACATTTCCACATATATTTACAAACAATCATAAATAAATCTGAACGTGGTCTGAAAACTACAAGTAGCCTACAGATCGGATCTAACAGGAAGTAACTTTGCCTGTGACTTCCTGTAAACTCAGTGAAGGCTGCTGGAAATGCTCCGATTTTACCTCAGGTTCTCGTCTCCGCCCCCCCGCTGCTGTCTCCTGATCTCGTCTACTTTCCAGGCGAGACACCGTTCATCTCCAACCAGCCTAATATTCAACACATGCACAACAATATACTGTATGTTATATGTATTAGTGTCTATATCTGTCCTCAGTGTGTTGATAAGGTTTAATCATGCAACCAACCTTATTAACATTGTATTTTACTGATTTGATGACAGAAGTGTAGTTCTGAGAGCTGATTCAAGTATTTCTTGTCAGGTTTTTTTTGCCGCTGATATTAAGTGCAAATATTGAGTATTTTAAAGGGAGCACCATCTTTTCTTGTACTTTCTACCAGTGGTAACTTGCACTGATACATGTAAGCTCGGCGGAGCCGGCGGTGTGTATTTACATAAAGCATTCACAGTGTGCGTCATTAGATCAGTGACACCGTATCCCTCCGATCCTCTGACCTGCTTTGCATCAGAACTCCACATGGAGATTAGTGAACAGGGATGCACAATGTAAGAGACCCTGTATCAATTATGCACCATTTATTCATGCCACAACAACACTTCGCACAGTTGATTTGGTTCATTCTGCTTCATGTATAATTCAAAAGGACCACGTTGATCTTCCTCAGCTCATCCAACATGCAGACATATTGTGTTATTTCTGTCCTGACACCCATAAGTTATAGATCCAATCCCAACGTCCACACTCACAGACTCACACACTCACAGACTCACAGACTTTGAGTCCGTGAGGGTTCAGTGCTGCTCCACTGTCAGATCGTCGAGTCCTTGAGGTTCTCTCTACAGACATTATATGAACACTTTCTGTAAGTCCGCATTTCTTCAGACTTTGCCTGAGGGAATTACCCACAATTCATAGCGTTATGACGTTAAAACAGAGGGTTACCGTGGTTACCAGAATAAGCCCAGAGGCGTTAAAAAAAAAAAAAAAGGTAAACAAGGAGGACGGCACATTCAGCCTTTACACAGAAACATTAACATTAAAGATGTAGGATGAAACATAAAAAACACATGAAATCAGAGGACTTTAGCATTAGACTTTATTACACACCTGGTTTATTCATTACCTCCGCCAAGGCCGAAGGCCGAGGAAGGAGGTTATGTTTTCACTGGCGTTGGTTTGTTTGTTTGTTTGTTTGTCTGTTAGCAGGATTAATCCAAAAGTCCTCGATGGATTTGAATGAAATATTTTGGAGGGGTTTTCAGGAATATTTTTAAGAATTCCGATCAGCCTGAGCATTAAAACCACAGTGTATATCACATGCGCAGTATAGCTGATGATGCGTTGATGACGCATGACCACGCCTTCTTCCTTCAGAGAGAGAGCAGAGAGCGGGGGGGGGACTGTAGATTCGGTGTTTTTTCACATTAAACTCTGTGAAATTAGAGTTGAGTTTGACCAAAGCACACTTGGTACCCATCTATAATTCAGGCCTCCAGGTTTCCTACAATAGGTTGCTGTATTTTAAGTCTATCTTAATACTCTCTGCAGTCCTCATTCTAATATGAGGACCACAATTTAACTCATCATGAGTTGGGCTACATGATGAGTTAAATTACACTCTTTTTAGCTTCAGCTCAACTGTAGAATGTATTTTTGTATGAAACAAAGACTGGATTTTATCCCTTATCTCTTCGACTGTAATCATGTTATAAAGGACCACGAGAAGAGGAATAATTACAGCAAACAATGACTCTTTCAAAGTAGATATAAGCATGTGAATATTATGTCAATACAGACACAATCTGAACCTGTTCTTTAAGAGACATTAAGTGTTTGCTGTAACCAACTAATGCACAAGTAGGACACAAATGACGCCGTGTTTTTGGGGAGAAGACGGAGTAGATTGTAACACAGACTATCACTGTTATGTCTATAAATAAAGATGATTATGATTCTTGAACCAAAATAGCTGAGGGAGTTAATTTGGAGCAGAGAGCACGTTGTCCTGTCACTGATATGTTGTTCTACATATCTGGTAAGGCTGGGATAATATTCTTATCTCCTGATCCAATACTATCAACAAATCTCTAAATTAATACAGTAAAAATATTTGTTTTTTCAGCATGCATGCAATCATATCAAGTCAGACGATTACCCCTAATATCTGGTATTGTAGGTAGTGTTTGGCTCTTATAAAAGTAAATGAACACACATTTAAACCTACATGTTGTCAGGTTTCTTCTGGCTGTTTCTCCAGTCTTTCATACTGTATGGAAATCAAGGCAGGAGAAAGTTGGGGAGTGGTTACTAAAAAATCCTCAGTTGTAATTCAGCTGTCGGTGTGTGTGTGTGTGTGTGTGTCTATGTGCATGCATACTGCTAGAGGTCAGAGGAGCTGCCAAATGATTTTCACTGCGAGGTCACAAGGTCAACGTGGAGGTGTGGAGAACGGGGCGCTGCCGGACCTGGAGCTGAATATCAATGCTCCACCTCTCCCCCTCGGTGGGTCTCACATTTACATCAAAAATCACATCCATCCTGCTTTCTTCTCCCACAGGCGAAGAGAGCCGAGCAGCTGGTTTCTTTCTCTCTCACCCACCAACACCAGCGGTCCACTGCAGCACTGGTACGTCGTCCTTTGCAGGTAAAGATTACACAGCTACTGAAGCACACTGGCTACTGGATCCGAACCAAAACGTACATGATTTGTGGTTGTACTGTCGTGGTTTTGAATGTTTTAGCCGAATAATTGTGGGTTACACTTTACAGTACAGACCACAGACAACACTGTTTAGAAAGATTGTCTAGCTTCATGGCTGTCATTGTTTTCTGCTCATTTCAGCACGAATGAAAATCGTCTTACAAAGACTTGAACGCAAGTTTGATTTTGAAATGGACCTACTGAAACCAGACAGATAGAACATCTTTAAATGCATCAACGAGAACTGCTGCATTACTACTCAACAACAACGTTTCGTCCACACTGGGGCGTGGCGGCTGCGTGATTGACGCGTCGGGTGTTCACACCAGCTGCGTTTCAGCTGCGTATCTGCTGCTGCTGTCAGCTCTTTCTTTCTACATAGTTTGCCTTTCATAATGGCCATTAATTTCATCATAAATGTCATTTATATTTATTTTAGACAGAGAAAGGTTAAGAAATGTGTGGTAATTTGTAAATAATAGTAATAATCCACAATTAAAACCCTGTACTATATTCATTCATGGAGCTCTGCAAGTCACTGCATGTTCTACAGCACTGTCCTGCACATATTTCAGAATAAAAGCCTTGTGTTAACAAATGAAGGAATTCTGTCCATAGAAAAAAAACGCTTGAGGGCTTTTATTTTGAAACGGAAGCAGGAAGTGTTGATTTAAACCCCGTACTATATTCATTCATGGAGCTCTCCAAGTCACTGCATGTTCTACAACACTGTCCTGCACATATTTCAGAATAAAAACCTTGTGTTAACAAATGAAGGAATTCTGTCCACAGAAAAAAATGCTTGAGGGCTTTTATTTTGAAACAGAAGCAGGAAGTGTTGATTTAAAAATAAGTCTTTACTTTTTTTCATCTCCGTAACATTTTTTACAGATAGACATGGAAACTGTAGTAATGATGCTGATATGATATCAATATACAGTCAATAGATCACCTTCACTGTCTGTTGTTGCTGTGAACCGTGTGGCTCACGTCAAAAATAGGCGAGACCTCGAACCTCTGTGGGTAGAGTGGCAGCTCTAACCTGTTAACACAGACGCCGAAATAAAAAACAACAGGTAACGCAGCCGCCACGCGCTGCTGACGTTCCTGGTGTGGACGAGGCTTGAAATGAACATTAAAAATCCCTTTTAATATGACATTAATGTGAATATGTATCCAATTTGTTATTTACAACATACGAACCCACCAGCATGGTCCTTTAAGTACTGAGTATTCATCCTCAGTAATCAATTAATGCAAATCAGCCGTGTTGCAAACAAACCCGTGTTAGCTGTGTGCAAGCAAGTGGCTCATTCATCAGTATTTGTGAGCTCATAGTGCTTCAGACTGAAGCTCCACCAATCCACTAAGTGACTAAATCTGCCTCCATTCATTTTGGATGAAAAGTTGGTAATCTGCTGCACCAAGCTGTGCAGTTCTGCAAATCAGGTGACATAGATACTGTATGTCCTGGGCTGGTACCACTAAGTGATTATCAATAATAGTAGTCAGTAATTATCAATTATGTTGTTATGTTGATAAGTTAAAAAGAAAAATCCATCATTAATAAAACCTGTGTGTGACAGTCAAATATCTAAACGCTCCACTAACTGGTTTAAATAAAAGCCAGGGAATCATTTTTGTCCTTAAGTCTATTTTGTTCAGACTTGTGGACGAGCACATGATGCTGCACTTCTAGAGAGGTTTCAGTGTTTGAGCTTTGTCTTCATTCTGAACAAACCGCAGGTGACAAACTACAGCATGTAAATAAGACAGCTTTGGAGTTATTGCAAGTTCACTTTCGTCACTTCTGACAGTGCTGTGGAAGCAGTTTCCCCTTAGGCCAGGGGTGCACAAACCTTTTCCCTTGAAGGGCCAAAACTGAAACTTAATAGTGGGCCACGGGCCACAAGCAAACACCTATTGTATTGTATTGTTAAGATGCAAAATGGTACTAGAATCCCAAGTTCCCTTATTTGAAATGCCTTTTGTCCGTGTGCCACTTTCTCTGCCTCTCCATTTTTTTCTTACCTCACTCGTGACTTCCTCTATATATACAGGTGAAGTGAATAACATGGATTATCTGGTTACCATGGCACCTGGCAGTGGGGGGGATATATTAGACAGCAACATTTTGAACTTTGAACTTTGTGTTGGAAGCAGAAAAAAATGGGCCAGCGTAAGGATGTGAGCGACTTTGACAAGGGCCAAATAGTGCTGACTAGACGACTGGGTCAGAACATCTCCAGAACTGCAGCTCTTGTGGGATGTTCCCGGTCTGCAGTGGTCAGGACCGACCAAAAGTGGTCCAAGGAAGGAAAACCGGGTCAGACCCGAGGCTCATTGATGCACGTGGGGAGCGAAGGCTGGCCCGTGTTGTCCGATCCAATAGAAGAGCTACTGGAGCTCAAACTGCTGAAGAAGTTAATGCTGGTTCTGATAGAAAGGTGTCAGAACACACAGAGCATCTCAGTTTGTTGCGTATGGGGACCGGTCAGGGTGCCCGTGCTGACCTAATGTTATGGCTGATCGGTATATATATATATATATATATATACTGTATATACTCGGTAGAAACATCTGGCGGGCCAAATTGAATCTTATTGCGGTCCAGCTTTGGCCCGCAGGCCCCCCTTTGGGCAGCCCTGAGCTAGGCTAACCACATCTTGAACATACAGAGATAAAGCTGATATGACTTTGAGTAACAAAAGTAAAATTCATGTTTCCCAAAATGCAACAGTACTTCTTTAAGATTGACCCAACCTGAGCAACTTAAATTCAAATTCAATACAGCATTTTTTACAGTGGGTGTGACCAATACCCAGCATAAATCAATTGCCCCAAGCTGAGCCATGAGCAACTGCAAACCACTCAAGCCATGCTGGCACGGTGTGTTTTGCTGCTGTAAAGCACAGCGAGGTTTGTTGTTCACCTCGCTGACATGTCAGAGCGTGCTGGTTTGCAGGAAATGCTGCCTCTCTTCACAGAAAAGTATCACAGGTAACAAAGCTCTGCTTACTCAGTGATGAACTTCAACTTTACTACAACCTTCATATACATACAGGTACATACATGGAATCTGCATTTAACTAGTATTCCCATCCTAAGCGTTAGGAGCAGTTCGCTGCCGGGGAGCACCTTGGGGTTCAATGTTTTGCTCAAGGACACTTCGACATGCGGAGCCGGGGATGGAACCGCCAACCTTGTGGTTAAAGGACAACCTGCTCTACCCGCTGAGCTACAGCCGCCCATTAAATATATTACTTTTCCTTCTGTCTGGATATCGGTTATTTCATATATCGATAACTATATATATCATGATATAGCCTGTTTTCTGGTAATTCAATAAATAAATACGTAGTCTGTATGAAATAACCACATGGAAACAGCCTATTGTTGTTTTCTCCTGTGTGAACTGAATACTTGAAAAGTGGATTTTTCTCACTGAATTAATAACTTTAGGTCAAAATGAACACAAGTTTCAAGTGAAATTATAGAGATAAAAAAAATGGAGAAATATTTCCAGCTATGCACTGACTATGTTTACATGCATGCACACAAATACAGAGTAATCACATTATTAATTAATAGTTTGATTAAACTACAATTGACTGGGAAATTTTAGTTTGTGAATGTCGTTATCAATTTAGACAACATAATTGTGATATATGATTTCACAACAATACGTTTCCATTGAAAGACAATAAATGATCATATTGAATCATCACCCAGCCCTAAGTCATTGATAACCTCTTGGATCATTCAAATGCATTAAAAAGGTGCAATAAGTAAGATCTTTTTGAATGTACAATAACATGCTTATGTTTGATGCCCTTCAGCTGAGTCTATCCTGTTAGTGTTGCTGCAGCGGCTCACGTCTCTTGGCGGGAGCTTAGTGTACGTCAATGTCAGCGCTTGCTGAATGGGGGAAGAAAAAAGACACTACAGTTGCCTGTCTGCAGATACCAGCAGAGGATCCTCATTTATTCTCACGCAATAGCTAGTGCCATTAATCCCTCTGAAAACCAAGGCCCTCGCTCTCAGTAAAACATTCAAAGCTCAACTTTGTGCCAATGCAGGAAATAGTTTGTCCTTCATGTATTGAGACAAAAAGTAAGGGTGTGGTGCCTAATATAGTAGGAATTATGTCCAAATTGGACGTTATCTGTACCTCATGATTTATGTCCAATGCCGACTTTAAGTCTCAAAATAAGAAGTTGTGATGCCTTTATGAAGTGAGGCTGAAAGTAAAGCTGTCATCAGAAATGCTTGTCAGCTGGCTGAAGACCTACGGGAAGCCTCTCTCTAACCTACAGATACACGCCGTGGTTAACCAGCTGTAAGATAAGATAAGATAGAACTTTATTAATCCCGAAGGAAATTCTTGTGCCAGAGATTGCTCAAAAAATACAAAAAATACAACAAATTACAACGAGTTTCAAGTGTATAAAATACAAGTGTATAAAATAAAAAGTAAAAACGTACTATTTCTAGCACCAGTGCCTAGTAGAATGACAATTTAAGTAAGTAAGTAGCATTAAGTAAAATGAGTAAATAAGATAAGTGAAATAGAAAGAAGGTACGGTAAGCTAAAAAACAGAAAAGAGGTAATATTGCACATGATGTACCTGAATATTGCACACAATGAACAGTGATGTTGCACATGAGAATGAGAAAGTACTATTGCACACAATGAACAGTGATATTGCACATGAGAATGAGAAAGTACTATTGCACACAATGAACCACAGGAGGGAGAAAGGAGCCAGGGTGTTAACTTCTCGCTCTGGTTCCCTTTTTTGTTTACGTGACTATTTCTCTCCCTTTTTACGTGTACAACTGAGTGAAAGAAAATGTCTTCCAAGAGAGACTGTCTGAAATGTGTGCCGTTATCCCCACATTTAAATGATATCGCATCTCCCCCTGAAGTTAATGTTTTAATGTGTGTTAATGAGCGTTTGTGAAGTGGCAACCTCCGAGTCTGCTTTTATTTTGTAGGTTCCCTCCTCCTTGTGTCGTGTTTAGTTTTACTTCCTGCCTTTGTGTTTTCCCGCTTCTGAGATTGTCTGCCCCGCCCTGATCAGTTTCACCTGTCCATAATTAGTTCTGCACTCAGCTCACCTGTTCTCACTTCCCCAGTTAGTGAGCCACTGTTAACACCACCTCCCTTCCTCGGGTCTTTGTTGGTTCCTCTTTAGTCATGCATGGAGTTTAGTTTGCCAGTTACCTGTTTGCTTTTACCTGCCCACATTTAGAGTCTGGAGAGAACGAAAGAAGTGAAGCAAGTTTTCACGTGTTGAGGTCGGAAAAGGTGATGGGAGATGCCAGCCTCCACTAAAAAACAGCTGTACCTGTATAAACTAAACAATACGGAAAGAGCCTTAACAACTGGCTTCAACATAAAAGGGACCAAGAAGAATGAAATTGATCTTCCGGTGAATGTGAATGTTTCACATAAATTCAATAAGTCAGTCAGTTAATCTGTCTATAATAAATAAAGAAAACAAAACTAGATGAATGAATATTTAATAATTAATAAAATGAATGATAATTTTTTTTTAAAACGACCCCCTGATAACTATTTCAGAGAAAATTTGAATTTGAATTTTGTGAATTGTTAGTCAAACTTAATAAGAATACGTTTCTAAAGATCAATCTGACTTCAGTACGACAGTTCACCACCTCAGTGTTCAGATCAGTTTGCTAGAATAATCATGCTGGTATGATTACCATCTAATCTTCCTAAGGCAGGGGTCGGCAACCCGCGGCTCTGGAGCCTCATGCGGCTCTTTAGCCGTTCTGCAGTGGCTCCCTATAGCTTTGACAAAAAAAAAAATGGAAATAAATAATGTTTTTTTTTGCACAGTGGACAATCTTTCAAAGGGAACACTTCTTATCTTAGAGTTTGAGGTGATACTGTGACACTGAAAATAAAAAAATGTTTTAATATTTAGTCAACTAAAGCATGCGTCACATCCTAATACGTCGACGGGCCGCGCCTTTCCCTGCAGGTGCTAATCTTGAGTCCCCCCCCCCCCCCGGCGGCCTCGGTAAACTAACTATGGATAAATCCAAAAAAAGAAAAGTGTCGGAGGAAAATACAGAGTTTAATTCTGGGTGAACAGATTAATTTGCTTTCACTGCCGACGATGCTGGTTTACCTGTATGCTTGATATGTGGCGAGAAATTAGCCAACAACAAAAAATGTAATGTTGAAAGTAGGGATGCACCGATACCACTTTTTTCAGACCGAGTACAAGTACTTACATTTTGGTACTCGCCGATACCGAGTACCGATACGAGTTCTTCTCTGTGCCAAAAGACCCTCGTTAACAGCCAGTTGGAGGGTGTGAGCGACACACGGCAGGCTGGGGAGTCCCGCGTACGAGGCGGTGCGCCGCGACCGACTCTAGGTCGGCTTGGAGAGGGTCGGGGAGAAGGTGGCTCGCGGCCGCAGCTTTACATCACTCCCCGCCCGGACCTGGCCCGTTATCCCGAAAACAAACACGCATTGTTCAGAAATACCGTTGTACCGACAATACACACTCTCCACGCAGCGCTGTCTTAATGCACGGGCTAACCGGGGCTCAAGCCCCCGGACCCGACCACGGAAAAGGGCCCACGATGCTCCGGGGGAAGAAAAATAAAAATATAATTCACAGGCCAACTGGATGCTCCATGGTGTATTTTACTCCGCTCCATGTGTAAAGACGCAACTGCGCTGGTGTTTTTTTACTCCGACACAACCTGCCAGGAGAGAGAGGGATTTTTTTTTTCTAGCAGCTGTATATGTGACTGAAATCTGTTTATTTTACCGACTGACTGCCTGACTGATATGAAGGGATCCGAGGGAAGGGCTTTCAAAACGTCCGTAGCCAGAGAACCTGAAGTAAAATCAACAATGTTATATTATTGAGTAATATTGAGTATAGCCCTCGCTCATATCACTGCTGCATGGAACGCTACATGATGCCAACCAAGAAGGATTTTTAGATTAAATATCCTACTGCAGGTCAGACAGTAGTTACGCTGGGCAAGTGATGACATCATTCTGCATAATAAAGTAGCCATGTGCTTCTGTTTGTCTGAGAAAAGATGGAAGATTCAGTGTGAACAATGGACAGATTGAGAAAGATGAATCTGATTTAGAGTACATTCATTTCATTCTAATTATTATTGTCAATGTTTGTTGAAATGATAGTTAACCTATAGTTTGTTAGCTTGTTTCACAGAATAAAAAACACCAGCGCCATTGAGTCTTTACGCATGGAGCCTCGCGTTACCCGGAGTAAATACACCATGGAGCATGTTTTCTTTATTCTTGTTCTATAATTTCATAAATGCAACAAACTATAGTTTTTGTATATATAACTATATATAAAACTTTATAAGCTGTGTTATCAAATATGTTTTGCGGCTCCAGACAAATTTTAATTGGTAGAAGAGGGAGCAAAATGGCTCTTTGGTTAGTAAAGGTTGCCGACCCCTGTCCTAAGGTCTCAACTGCTCAATGGTTTGATATTGAAATGGTTCCATCATATAAGTATTTAGGTATCATTATGGATCAGAAATTGTCTTTCAAATCACACATTGAAAACCTGGTTTCCAAACTGAAAATTAAACTGGGTTCTTTTTTAGAAACAAATCCTGTTTCTCCCTCCAGACGAGGAAACATTTGATTTCAGCGACTTTGTTACCTTTACTGGATTACGGTGATCTGCTCTATATGTGAACGCACCTGACCAGTACCTAAAGGAGCTGGAAGTTGCGACCAGTTTGAGGCGGACCCAGACGCAGACACAGGAGGCAGATGTTCACTTGAGTAAATAGGCTTTATTGCCAAAATATGAAAACGTGCAAACAAAAACTGTGGCTGAGGTTTGAAGCCACGCCGGTAGGAAGGCAGGATCTGGGCACAGAGGAGAAAAAAACACACATCAGTCGTAATGACAGCAACACGATCACAAAGACTAGCACCGATTTAATGCAAGAGAAGCCGGGGTAACTACCACTTGAATAGGAGTACGAATTGGCGACGAGTGTTTCATTTCATTTCATAGTTTATTTGATAGGGACCAATACAATATACATGGACAACTTAGAAACGGCTATCTGATGCAAGTATCATAGTGCTTATAGCGGATGCTAATTTGCAACACCTGTCCCTAGGAGGGCTTTTTATGAAAAAGAGATTAAAACAGGAATGAGTACAGGAAAAATAAATAAATACAAACAAGCACACATTTAAAAACATTACATTTAGAAGCTAGACATGAGTACAGGTTTGTCGCTGAATTAAACAGGATTTGGTTGCTCTCTTAAAAGTGGTAAAGTTTGCAGCAGATTTCAAGTGATCAGGTAGTGCGTTCCAAGACTTCGCTCCTTTCACAGAAAAAGCTGTCTGAGCAAAAGATGTTTTGCAGAATGGAACTTTACAACTTGAAGCTGCTCTGGTGGATCTGCTGCAGCTCTGTAGTCTCAGGATGTATTTGCAGAAAGGCAGAGGAGCAAGTCCGTTCAAACATTTAAACATAAGCTTTACATAATGAAAATCAATAAAGTTTGCAAAACTTAACATCTTGTATTTACTCAAAATGCGGCAATGTGCAAAATGTGTCTGAGAAGTCCAGGTCTAAATACTGTTGTAGATTACTGATCACTGCCGGCTGTGTGCTGGAGTCAGGTTGTTCCGCGGGAACTGCACGTGGGAGGAGAAACAAAACACACACACACTCCCAGGCACGCCCACACAAGACAGACAGAGGAACTGGAAACACAGGGAAAAGGGAACAGACACACTGGATACTGGTTACTATTGTGCTTTACGTTTTATTACTGGCTGTGGAAGTCTGGTTCACCACTGTACTCTGTATGCAGCCGCTAAATGAACATCTCTGTATGTCCGCAGACTTTCACATTGGTTGGCTCTTATATATAAATCGCTCCTTGGACTGGTTCCTTCGTATCTGTGTACGTACATGTGCACTAACCGCAATCAATATGGCTCTCTCAGTGTTCTGCAGATGTTGGTCCCAGAGGTTAGAACAGAACGAGGCAAAAAAGCTTTCAATACGCTTCTCCTTCTTCCTGGAATAATGTACAGAAGGAGCTGGAACAGTCGGAGCTGGTTTCTGCTGTACGGGGGATTTAAGTCCATTTTAAAGGATGGACAAAGTGGCACTATAGGTCGATGTGATTGCTCTTGATTTTCTCACTGAATTGTTTTGAGATTGACCTGTTTGTGTGTTATAGGAATTTGTTGTGTTGCATACAAACTGGATGTGATGCTCGTTGACTGGTGGTGTGACTGTTGATTTTGTCTGCTTGTATTGTTTGTTTTCATTGTTGTAATAATGTTCATGCTGCCATCTTGGCCAGGTCACTCTTGGAAAAGAGATTTTAATCTCAATGAGTTTTTTACCTGGTTAAATAAAGGATATATATATAATCGTACGCATCAAAGCGTTAAATCAAAGAGTTATGTTATTTTAGAGAAAATATGAAAATATCAGATATATATCGTACATCGCGACAGCCTAAAAATACTGAAATATTATTTATAAGCCATATCGCCCAGCTCTATTTCCAAGTGTGGACTAGATGTGTGTTTACATGATGGCATCACACTTGTGTCTGGGAAAGTGGAAAACCACTGGCAATGGGCAATAATGATTAAATATCTATGGCAAGGGTATTCAATTAAAATTTAAACCAAATATATTTTAACCAGTTAGAGAAAATTTCCTCCAGCAAGTGTCCTGAACATCACAATGTATAACTTGCGTTATGATTCAGTGTCATATTTATTGATGTCGGGCCTTAGATTGTTTGTTTTCTGCTCCCTCAGTTTGGATTAGAGTGGGTATATTTGCTCAAAAGATTTGTGCTTTGTCTCGTGGTGGCACTTCACGTTGCCGCTTTTAATAATTCCCACGGTCTCGGAACATGTGAGACATTCTGGTTTTGAAATGCCCGTGGGAAGAATGAACGTCTGTCCATTCTTGATTAAAAGCTCTGTCTTTGCTGTCTACTTAATCCTCTTTTTAGAGCTTGCTATGTGAAATGACTTTTCTCTGACACAATTATTTCTCCGACTCGTCTCGTCTCTCCTGTGTGTGTGTGTGTGTGTGTGTGTGTGTGTGAAAGATGTGAGGAGCTAAATTAACGCTATTTTTACGTTGATTAGCGGGATGATATTTGTATCAGATGTCAATGTAAAACGGTGAACATATAATGGTCCGGTTTAAGTTAGTCCTGCGCTACAAGTTAGCATGGCGTGCTAGCCAAGTAAAATAAGCATATTAGCGACATGTATTACAAGGAGCTTAGTGTCAACATACTTCGATAAGCTACTAATCGGAAAATAGTGAAGGCATTGTACTCACTCAAACTTTTTTGGATATTCGTCAACTTCACCGGTGATTTCTGGACGTCGGCTTGCTCCAGGGTTTGATGTTTCTCCGGTGAGAAGACGACTCCTCGGTGAAACTCTTCACGACCATTTTGAATAACACAAGTGAAATACCTGGAGTTTTTGGATGACACTTTTATAGGACTAACATTATGTACGTAGCCGTACACAACGTTGTCGTCGTCATCCTGTAGTTTGGCAACTTTTGAAGGAGTTGCCATTGTAAAAGTACGAAAGTTGCGGAATACTGGCTAGAGTTAGCTTCACTGGTGCTCCGTCTTCTCTCTTCGAGGACGTCGTCTGAATAGCGGCCGTTGCACAGCATTGTGGGGAATTGACCTTGGAAGTGACGCATGCAATAGACCAGAGAAAAACAACCAATCACAGTTGATGTGGGCGGTGCCATTCTGTTTCTGACGCAGCAGCCATTTTTGCATTATTTGAAAAAATGCCGAGCACCGCTCTGCAACCGGAGCACAGCCAATCAGGAGGCACGGATCTTCTTGAAAAGAGCTGTGATTGGTTTAAGTTTTCTGTCATGCGCTGCATTAAAAAAGCCTGAAAACAGAGCTATGAGGAGTTGCAGAGGTTTAGATCTCGGTTAGAACACTTGAATTACATCATGCTCGATTTTTAGTTTACTGATGGCTAAAATGTTTTGTCTCTTGAAGTTATAGGAAGCATTAATTGGAGACATCCTGAGTATATGTGTATAAATTCTGTCATTAATGGTGTCTTTGAGTGTACTTGCAGGACATTTACAGTTGCAGGTACAGGAATGAGTAAAAGCCATTCACTTGCATCATTGTCCACGAGATCTTTGTGACATTATTTGTGAAATGTTGATTACAGACTAACAGAAGAAAAAAACATGTCTTGTGTTGCACTTTCACTTACTAAGGAATGGTAGTTCAAATATGTTGAAGCAACTTCCAAAGGAATCTAAATCCTCAGCTGATTATTGACTTCGTATATCTGAAAGGAGAACAGATAAATCCATAAAATGAATGGGTGAGGAGTTCTTTCAGATTCATGTTAGCTGTTATGGATGGCATTTCTTGTAAGGGATATGGTGTCAGAGAACAATATGAGCAAAGTGTTATGCTTGGGAATGCATTAGAAAAACATTGAAATGTCATTTTATGATTGATTCTTATTTCATATTTTGTCAGTTATGATTTGTAGTTTACATATTTAATAGAAAAAAACAGAAAAATGCCTTCTACTTCTTTGTCATGTATTAAAATGGAATGAAATTTATAGTCACATCATATTTGTACAAAGCTTGCCTGGTGTTATGAGTATACAACAGGGTATAATTTTGTGGTAAAACATCACCAAGACAAGGCCACGAATGAACAACATGCGGCCATACAATAATAATATCATATGTGGCTCTGTAGTTTTCAGGTTATGAACTGTTAACATGGTAGGATTTTGGGAAGGTGTCCAGTATGAGACCAACATCTAGCCTGTGTTCAAATCCAGTGGTACTTCACAATGTGTAGTAGTGTTTGTTGTTGAGGAAAGATATTCATGAAATGGTTTTAAAAAAAGATGTTTATTTTAACATAATGTAATAACATAAACAGAAAAAATATTCCTTTAGAAGTAAACAATGTAAAAAAAACAACAATAAAAAAACTGTTGATTGATTTTTCAACACGTCAGAAATTAGAAAAACGACATGTGAAATGTACAAAAGACACACAAATATCAAAATATAAGTCCATGCTAATTAGGAGTCTTTTAAAACTACATTAGGGAAGTTGTTCTTTGGGCTGTAAGACAGCTGAATGGCAGTAAGACTTTATAAATATACTATTCAACAATGTGTTAAAAAGCAATGTATAGAGTATGCAAAAACAATCCCTGTCAAATGGATTGGATTGTGTCTTTTCTTTTTATTGTGCTGAATTAAAAATGTTTCTTGGCGTCTGAAAACAGCTGGTGTGTTGATAAGGAGGTGCAACAGCCGGCCAATAGCAACGCACATAGTGTACATCATGTTTAGGTGGTCAAATAAAGTTGCTTCCTTACACCCGTTTGCCTTGTGACAGAGACAAGCTTTAGCTGCGTAAAATACAAAGTGCTTGTATTTGAGAAATGACAACAAGTTAGTCAAATCTCTGTGACTTGTTTAGCTCCTGTGTCTCTAAAAAAAATACTTAAATGTAGTAAAAGAATGTATGTAAAAATAAGCAGCAACAGCAAGAATTGTTTTAACCCAGATTACGCAGGTTTAAAGATGTGTCGGTTGTGTCTCTTCATCTAATGAGAACAGTGCATCTAAGTCACCCAAAGATTCTTCGTCATCCATCAAATTGTTTTGTTCGGAAGCTGCAGTGGCTTGTTCTTGTGTAATTGAAGAGAATCCAGTGAAAGGTGCATTAGTGTCCTTGTCACTGGTTTTCTCATGGTGGCTGGTGAGGCTAGTAGCCACATTAGATGTGGTTATCTGTATGGTGAATGCAGTTGTGTTAATGATTTCTTGTTCGATATCTTCAGTATCCTGCAGTTGATTACGGTGCTGTAGTTGTTCTATGTAAGTTTGCAGAACAGATGGTGGCACAGTAACAGTAGTTTCTATGCCCAAGTTGGATTGGAGAATGACGGTGATGGATGATGTGTAGGTAGCAGTCTTCTGTAAAGAAAGACATTTGTGACATCTGTTGCACTTTAGTTTAATATCAAATGCAGGTTGTTTAGTGTTGCACCTAGCACACTGTCTGCGCTCATCCAGCTCGACAGCTGTGATCTGCACTGTGATGGTTTGCAGATGTATTTGCTCTTCGTCAACATGGATAGCAGCTACGTTAGTTGGCACAGTAACGTGGCTGATTAGTTCAAAAGTGGTGGCTTTGGTGCAGGTGATGTAGGGTGTAGACTGTTTGCGTGTGGACAGGTTTGTAATGCGATATGAATTGCCAGTCTTTACAGCTTGTACCTGGCTGTCGTACAGCACAAGTTTCAGTTTCGAAGTTGCATCTGCAACATAGCAATCGCGGACTTCCATTTCTGTTCCGTAGATCATTCTCATGTCAGTGCTTGGGTTTATGTGCATGACTTGCACGTGAATTTCTCCAACCTGCAGACAACAACATGACAGTATTGATTAGAGTCATTATAGTATTAAATGCGTCATATTGACTACATGTCTTTTGGACATAGTTTAACAAGTACCTCAGTTGAGATTTGATGTGCACTTTAATTTAAAAAAGCAGGTGTTGTGGACATTAAATGTAAAAGGTGTGTGAAAGGTAAGTGGCTTCATAACTGTAGCGTAATACAACATCCTGCGTTAGACTTCACACTGATGACCAGGCCGGTCAGTTTTTAACAGTGTTTTAGAATATGTGGGAAACGTGTCTATCAGATGACTTTAGTAGGTAAAATTGTGTAGTGTACTTGCTTATAAAAGTCTGTAGTTGTGTGCAGGTTAATCAATACCAAATGTAGTTCAAATGTCATGATAAGGTATTCACTGTAGTTGCTGTATAGAAAATGTTGGTTGACAATGTTGATATGATAGCAATATTAACATGAAGTGAACTTACACCCTGGTAAGGCTGGAGCTCAAGTAATTGTTTTAGTGTCATCGTTTGGGTGTTGTTGGGCTTCCTGTTCGGGATCTGCAGTTGAGTGACAGTGATGGACGTTTTTCTGTTGATCAAGACCTCGTAATTGTCATTTTCAGATAGTGATCCATGACGGTCTGCAAAACAGAAATAAACAATATAGAGTTTTAGTATATCACTTAAAACAAAATGAGCAAAGCAGGCTGTCAGTTTCAAGAATACATAGAACAATCAGACACTTTGGAAGTTATTTTTAATAGCATTCAATGTGTTTAACACCACAAAGTTGAGTAGTAGTTTTGACATTGTAAATAGCAGGTAGCAGAAGTGTGCTCTGCTGCCATGTCATGTCTACATGAGAATATGTCTTCCATAGTTAATAATAGGTAATGCATGCTTCAACATGAGTGTACCAGCTTTGGACATTAGAAATTAGTTATTTGCATTTGGACTTGAAGGAGAAAAAGGGTATAATTACAGAAAATGTAAAAGTAAGGATGGTGTTAATTCCTTAGTGAATATCTTTATTTGAGTAGTCAGTGCATTTTCAATGCCTAGTGTGTATTTGTAACATTAGAGTTGCACATTGCACAGATCAAACATTGTACAGCACATGCCAACATTATATTTAAGAATAGTGTTTAGGTCAGAGATTGTAACGTAATGAAAGACACGTGGAAACCGATGTATTATTTGGCCAAAGCACAGTGAAAGAAATTGTGTAGCTTGATTATTATTTGTGATTGATAAATACATTTAGTAATCTGTGTTCCATTAATTGCAATAACTGCAGAGTAAAACAGACTTTAGCTAATTGGTAGCAAGAATATAGAATAATTTAAAGTGGTAACGTTTTGGTTAGAAGAAATGACATAGCATTTTATATACAAATAGACAAGCCATGATGAGTAATAACATAGTGATCGCTTAGAGTATGGTCCTTGTGATTATATAGAAGAATAATATATTCCGTGCACAGCCTTTTAAAAATGTGTATTCACGTATTAATACGTGTCTGGCTTGCAGAAAGCTTACTTGTTTGATTATTTCAAAGCTTGGTCAGACGCTGAGCTACAGCCGCTGTACGGTAACGTTTATTACGACTTCAGATAAACAGGAAGTAGTTGTCACATGACAGGAAATCAGCCATTTTCTCCTAAAGCAGACTAAGGAGCAGACATGTATCTTATCTACTGCCATCCATTCGTCTAAGCTTATGAAAGCATCGTCTGTAAGTTTCTGTGATATGTTATCTCTTTATTCTAATCATATTTGGTGATATTTGTGAGTAGCATGCTTTTGTAAACTTTATAAGATATATGCTGTAATTGTCAAGGTTTAACATGTGCTAGCCTGGTGTGGAGCTGATATTGGCTAAAATAGAATATAGGCTGTTGTGAGAACTATATTGTCAGTAAAGTGCAAGTGCATTATTATAATTTATATTACATTTATAGAGAAATTCAGGCATTTTGGTTTACTTAAAATTAATGTAGTATGTTGCAGTAAGCCATAGCTACCTTGTCATTTCACCAGCGTTAATACTATTGAATTCTTTTGTATTTTGTTATGTTTTTCTACAGTTTCACTCTTGATTCATGAATGCATCTACAACGGCATCTTATTAAAGGAGCAACTAAGATGATCCCTGACTCTTATGCATTTATTGGACGGAGTTTGGCTGGCTGTTGTGTTGCCACATAATGAGAACAGTACAATCATGGATCATGCCTTTGTTGATATGACCTCAGTAAGTTGGGAAGGAGTTCATGTGTGTAGAGGGATACAGGGTGTGGATGCTCTAAGGTCCCACAAGTGAAACCTACAGTAGGTGAATATAAGTTGATACAGTATGTGACGCCGTGAGTCAGAGAAGATTCCTAGCTGTCTAAACCCCCCCAAGGCAAACAGAGCGAGTGATGGGGACTTCAGTGTAAAAGGGAACTGCAAAAAGCCGCAAAAAGATGGATAAATAAAGTGGATGGAGACAAAAAAAAATGAAAAAGTAACTGTTCATAGTTGCTGTCATTCTACTCATTCTCATTCAACACAAATGTGTCTGGTGAAAGAAGATGTGGAGAGAAGGAGATTAGAGAGAGGAGGCAGAAAGCAGAGTGTCAGTACAGTAATCAACTGCTGCTTGTTTTTGTCAGCTGCCTCGCCTCAGGCTTAAACAGAGCTGGCCAAGCTCTTAAACAGGTACGACTGAAGTCGAGATATGTCTGTCTTTGCTGAGCCACCTTAAAAACTAAGCAGACATCCCTCCTGGTTCTACTACAGCCTACAGTAAAACAGCTACAGTATGTCCTGATTATCTGTAAATGGTGGAAATGTGCGTTGCTTTTTTGGTACTCAGGGATGTCAAGTCAGACACTTTCTAATTCTACACATAAAGGCTTTAAAGGAAAGTAGGCTACGCTTGTGTTAGCTTGACAATCACACTGCATGGCCATTTCATTTCACTTCAGTTATTCAGTCTGACACTGTGCTCATGTGAGCTGCTTTCTGTTTGGGAGTTTGTTTGTTTGTTTGTTATTTTGCCCGAACCAATCAGGAGTGTTTCCCTAACCAACAAATATCAGGTGGGGTCTGTTTATTAAATTATGTTATGATGTGGAATAGCCTCACTGTGTTAAGCTACTGTACCTGAATAGCTTGTGGCTTCACTAAATACAGTGTGATAGCATGAGTGTCGATGAATGGATTCCAGATTATGTCAAAGTCGGCGGTTTGTTTTTCTATGGAGGCAGATAGTTTGGATATGTATTCGATTAATAGATTTTTCCAAAGTGAAATATTGATTTTGTGCCTTCATGAGGATAGTTTTCTTGGCGATGGTTAGGGCTATGGAGAGTATCCTGCTGGATGTGTTGTTAAGGTTAGTGTTGGATATGTCTCCCAGTAAACAGAGTGAAGGGGAGAGTGGGATGTGGACGCCCAGAAGAAGAGAGAGGTTGTCAGTGACGTCCCGCCAGAATTGTTTGATTGGTGTTCAGTCCCATGTGGCATGCAGATAGGTGTCTGTGGTGTTTTATGTGCAGTGCGGACAAATTTCTGATTCTGTGAAACCCATTTGAAACATTCTTTTCCCCGTGTAGTGTCTGTGAGTAATCTTGTATTGGATGAGTTGTATGTTTGTGTTGGTGGATATAGAGAAGATGTTTTGGCACATTTGGATCCTGAAGACAATCTGTAAGTCTTGTTCCCATTATTTTTTGAAGGGATGGATATTGATAGGTCGGATATGGAAATGATCTTGTCTATTTAGATAGGTTTTTTCTGGAAATGATGTTAAACAGGTCTGATGCTGGTGGGGGAAGATCTGAGATAAATGCTTTAATGTTGAATGTCTAGAAAGTGATTCTCCCCAATGCCGTACTTCTGGACCAAAAAAGGAAATGAGATCATAGTGTTATTGTGGAAGATGTGTTTGAGGTGTTTGATATCTTTATTAATCCATGATGAGACATTTAGTGGTTTTCTGTCTATTAAAAAGTCCGGATTGTTCCAGATTGGAGTGTGCTTGTTAGGTGAGATTGTGGTGTTGGTTATTTGGTGAAATTTCCATCAGGCTGTCAGAGTTGTAGCTATGGTAGGGTTTTTGAAACACGGATGGTGTGTGATGGAGCGGCTGATGAGTGGTTAAGTCTGAAATATGGATTTCTTTAAATAATGTTTGTTCTAAGTCTGTTCAGGAGTTGTCAGATTGGTTGGGATTGGTCCATTTGTGAATGTATTGGAGTCGGTGGGCAATGAAGTAATCAAGAAAGTTTGGTGCGTCCAGACCTCCTTGAGCTTTGGGTTTTTGTAAAGTGGGTAGTTTGATTCTAGGTGTCTTGTTTTTCCGGTAGAATTTTGAGATGATGTAGTCTAGGGATTTGAACCAGGAGGGTGGGGGCTTGATTGGGATCATTGAGAATAGGTAATTTATCATTGGTAATATGGTCATTTTGATTGATGCGATTCTGCCTATGAGGGATATTGGTCGATTCATCCAACGTTGAAGGTTGTCCTCTACTGTTTTGAGAAGTGGGTTGAAGTTGAGATGGACTAACTGAGAGGTGAGTGGTGTTTGAGCTGCCACATCCAAACTATTAGGGCTGAGTGGGAGAATCTGATATTTTAGAGAAGGTGTTTATGAGGCGGATGGTTTCAGGTAATGAAGATGAAGGATTTTGTAAGTAAGGTAGAATGTCGTCTGCATAAAGGCTGATCTTTTGGTGCAGATTTTTTTTTTGGATTCCTGAGATGTTTATTTTTTGACGGATGACTGATCCGATTGATTTGATTCACTGAAACCAAATCTTTTTAAAGTAGAAAATAAATATACCCAATATACTTTGTCGAATGCTTTTTCTGCGTCTAATGAAACTATTGCTGTTGGTGAGTTTGTGTGTGATGTGTAATGGATTAAATTAAATAGTCTACGTAGGTTATTAGATGAGTATCTGCCTTTGATAAAACCAGTTTGGTCTGAGTGGATGAGAGATGGAGTAACTGTTTCGATGCGTAATGCTTTGCTAATACTTTTTGTGTCTGTGTTGATGATGGAGGGTAGGGGATGATAGGGGGCAATAACTTAATGGCGAGGTGGGGTCTTTATCAGGTTTGAGTAAAAGAGATGATGGCAGTGTTCGTGTCAATGGGAAGTTGGAATTTTTGTTTAATTCCAGTTGTTAATCTGTTGAAAATGGGGGCTAAAGTGTTCCAGAAGTGTTTGTAGAACTCAGCAGGAAAGCCATCAGGTCCTAGTGATTTATTGTTGAGCATTAGTTTGAGTGCATTGTGGGATTCTCTTATTGTAAATGGTTTGTCAAGTGCATTTGCTTGGTCTTCAGAAAGTTTGGGTAAATCAATATTGTTAAGGAATGTGTTCATGTCTTCTCGGCTTGGTTTATGTATTGATGAGTATAAATTTGTGTAAAACTCTTGAAATGTCTTGTTTGTTTCTTCAGGTGTTTGTAGGGTCTTCCCTGCTGAGTTCACTATCGTTGTTGTATATGTATTTTTTGTATTCAAAATGTTCATGTGTGAGTCTGTGAAGGGAGAAATTAGTTTTCTTGCGTTGATGTTCTGTAGTTCTTTAATCTTTTGTTCTAAGTATGTTTCCTGTTCATCATCTTTCTTTTTCTTGTGTGTGGAATATGATATAATTTCCCCTCTCAATACTGCTTTCCCCGTTTCCCAAAGTAGTGATGGTGCTATTTCTGGTGAATCATTTATTTCAAAGAAGGAGGCCGCTCACTCTCTCTTGATATAATTATCAAAGTCGGGGTCATCCAACCAGGATGTGTTAAATCGCCATCTGTTGGATGGTTTGTGTGTTGAATGGTTGATATTCCAGGTGAGGGAGACGGGAGCGTGATCGCTGATGTTAATGGGGTGTATTAGTATATCTGGGATTTTGGAAATAAGTGAGTAACTGGTTAAAAAGAAGTCAATACGGGAGTAGGAGTGATGAACTGGTGAGAAGAAGGGAAATTCTCTAGCAGCTGAATGATTTAATCGCCAACCATCGCCAAGACCAAAATCACTCATGAACTGTTTAATGGTTCATGTAGTCTGGCCGTTACGTAAGCTGTTTGAATTGTTAGACCTGTCGAGTGATGGGTTTATGACAGTCAAGTCAAGTCAGTCAAGTCGATTTCATTTGTATAGCCCAAAATCACACATCACAAATCACAAATTAGCAGGGTTTTTACAATCTGTACAGGATACGACACCCTTTGTCCTTTACAGTACGACCCTCTCATCGGATAAGGGAAAAGTTAACCAAAAAAAACCCCTTTTAACAGGGAAAAAAATGTTAGAAACCTCAGGAAGAGCAACAGAGGAGGGATCCCCCTTCCAGGATGGACAGACGTGCAATAGATGTTGTGTGTACAGAGTAACAACATAATGATAATACAACATATTACCAAAAAATAATACATATAATGTGAACATATGTGAGAAGGTGGATCCAGGAGGATGTCAAGCAGCCTCCCGGTGTCGCCAAACAGATAGAGCCAGAGCAACACGACCTTCTCTCCATGCCAAACAGGTAGAGCCAGAGCAACACAACCTCCTCTCCACGCCAAACAGATAGAGCCAGAGCAACACGACCTCCTCTCCACACCAAACAGATAGAGCCAGAGCAACACAACCTCCTCTCCACACCAAACAGATAGAGCCAGAGCAACACGACCTTCTCTCCATGCCAAACAGGTAGAGCCAGAGCAACACGACCTCCTCTCCACGCCAAACAGAGAGAGCCAGAGCAACACAACCTCCTCTCCACGCCAAACAGATAGAGCCAGAGCAACACAACCTCCTCTCCATGCCAAACAGGTAGAGCCAGAGCAACACGACCTCCTCTCCACACCAAACAGAGAGAGCGATGATATTTGGTGATATTTATTATGATGAATCGTCCTTCAGGATCTGTGATGGTGTTGTTGTGAGTAAATTATATATTTTTGAGTATTAAAATGGTTCCCCCTCTTTGCCTGTAGTTAAAATGGGCGGAGAAGATCTGATTAAATTGTGGCGTTCTTAATTTATGAACGTCAGATTTGGATGTTTGAGTTTCTTGAAGGAGGCGTATATCTGCTTGTAATGTGTTTATGTGGTTGAATACTTTAAGTCTTTTTGCCTGTGAACCAATTCCACAGATGTTCTAAGTTACACATTTAAGTGAAGTGTGTGTGTGTGTGTGTGTGTGTGTGTGTGTGTGTGTGCATGTACATGTGTGTGAGAGAATGGGTGGATATGGGTCCTTTCAGAGATATAGTCCATGTATTGGATGAGGGGGTACGAAGAGACGGAGGGACAAAAAAGACATAAAATACAAAGGTGGTGAAACCAATGTGCATTTTCATATATGTGAACAGAGAGAGAGAGAGAGAGAGAGAGAGAGAGAGAGAGAGAGATTTATTTAGTAACGGAGGCAGGCTGGGTTGTGAGGGAAGCTATGGTTGTCTAATCTGACTCTGGATAAGAGTATTTATCTAAATGTCGGACTTGTTCCTTTAAGAGTATTAAAGGGGAAAATGTAGGCAAATGTTAAATAAATGGTTTACCACATTTGAGGGCACAAACCTAACTCGCAGTGCAAATTAGGGACAAATGTGTCTCTTTCTTGAGTCAGACAAAATGCAGTTTGACATCTGTCTTAGTTAAACAAAAAACAAACATGTTTTTGTTTATAGGTGACTTTATTGCAGAGGATTTGAGCCATGTATTATAATTTATGTGCATTATAACTGGTGGTGGATCTGTGCATGCTACACCGAACAAAGATAGCAACTATTAGCTGCAGTAAATAACAGTTTTATTCATGTAACATCAAGGCCATGAATGCAACAGGGCCTGTCAAACTGCATTTATTACAATGTACTTATTGATTTTACTTGTTCACAATGTGTCACGCTAATGTAATGTATAATGTATGCATTGATAGTCGTGTTATGATCATAGCAGAAACCAGAGGAGCAAGGAGGGTCTGAGGATAAGGCCATTCGGTCAGCGTTGTAGAATAATGTAAAGCGTAGTCGGAGCAGCATGCTTGCCCTAAGCCATGGAAATGTCCCGCTCTGACAGTCCATCACTCATTAGATAGGAGCCGTGATCAAGGTCACTCTGCATCCAGAACCATGCTGCCATGGGTGGAGTTCTGCTGGAAAAGGTCCAGGAGCTTCACTGCTGAATCATCCTACATTTGTCAGGCACGTCAAAATATCCTGAAACATTTCAGCAACAGTCCAATCAGGAAGACTCCGAACTCAATGAACTGACCCGAAAGTATCTCGGTGTCAACTGTGATGAGATCATTTGAAATTCTTTAAATGCTAAGGGGGGGTCTTTCAGTGTGTCCTATCCTATGTCCTTTAGCCAAGGAGACATTGGACCATTGAGGAAAAGACACCAGCAGACAATTCACCTTGGCCGTTCCTCACCAAGAATTTCTATTTCTCTCGTGAATTTTAAATCTGCAGCAGAGATGAACAAACATGTAGTATGGTGTTGTAGGTTGTTTTACCTCGTCATTGAACAAAAAGGTAACAAGAATGCAAATACATTCTTTATTGAGCTGATGAAGTTGGACCCTGTTCAGACCTGGCATTAACATGTGTCTCGGGTGATCCGATCACAAGTGGACAGCTCTAAGTACGTCAGTTCACGCCTGGCTTTAGAATAGAATGCCTCTCTACCTGCGTCTGAGTGACCACCTGTGATCGGATCTCACTTCTCTGATCTATATGCAAATATACATGTATCACGCGTTGTTGTTTTTAACCGGCGGGAGACAGCAGTAGTAACATCTTATGTATTTGTGAATTTGGGTACATTTTATGAACCTAGAAATAAAGGTTATTGGGTCTTTGATAGCATTGGCATTAAACTGGACCAATATTTCCTTAAGTATTGAGAGCATCTCCCCCAGTAAATATTTATTACACTCCAACTCATCCAGTTCTCTGCTGTTGATCCATATGTTCAGTCTAACAAGGACTCCATCCTAAACAACAAAACAGCTTTTCACTGACTTCCAAAGCAACCAATATGACCATTTCCTGATCTGCTCTTCCTATCAGCAGGATAGTATTGTTTATCAATGCCTTCCAAAAGCCATATGATCATCACAAAAATGATTTATAGAAGTGATTTCTGATCTGGCATTTGTATGGTTAAGGTTCGGCTACTTGGTTAAAGTTAGGGAGCCATCATGTTTATGGTTCAAAGCAGTGGGCTACCTCTGGTTATATAGAAGTCTATGAGAAAATGAGCTTCTACTTCTCTCTTGATTTATTACCTCAGTAAACATTGTAAACATGAGTTTATGGTCTCAATCACTAGTTTCAAGTCTTCTTCAATACAGCATGATGTTCATTTAGTAGATTATGGTCCCATTTAGAGTCAGATAAACGAATGTCTGTTCTGGGAGTTGTCCATGTTTTCGTTGTACAACTTTAACCCTTTCACAGTGTGTTTTCACTTCATGAAAGTTAATTAGAACCTTTTTTGGTCGCCTGAAAATGTCTTATTCAGCGTTTGGTTGTGCTCTGGTTGCAAAAGATCAACATGGCAATGTGGAAATACCAAGATGGCGACGGTCAAAATGCCGAACTCGAGACTTCAAAACGGCAATCGACAAACAATGGGTGACGTCACGGTGACTACGTCCTTCTTATATACAGTCTGTGGTTTAAAGAAATCCGTGTTCAGTGTCCCCAGAGAGAGACTCCACACATAATCATCCTGATCTAGGGGGGAAAAAATGCTCTGGCTTGTTTGTATTACTTTTAACCAATCACACTTGTCTCGGGCGGCGCTAAGCACAGGATGCAGCTGGTGCAGATAGTGGAAGGCTAGGAGAATGATACCCACAGACTTCAGACTAGCTTTGACTCCTCCCTAACACATTTAGTAACTTTATAACAACTCAGTTCTGCCTTTTAGAGTTGGGGCGATTTCCAGTTTTGCCAGTCCGGTCCGGTCCGGTGTACAAGCTTACACCAGTTTGATTTTATGCCAACCAGTTGAACCAGCATTTGTCATTATGACACGTTCTGATAAACAAAAAAGGAGCCAACATCGGCAACAGGTGCCGACGGCGACAAAGTGCTCAATCCAGCTTGTATTGCATAAGTAATATTAGCCACTAGTGTCTGACAGGCCGTGAGCGTCTGCTGAGCCAATGCCGATGCCGGTGACTTCGACATAACACCGGCAACGTGATGAAGATCAGATTTCGGTAGAGGTGGGAAGTAACTCCCCAGTATGAACACTCTAATAGTCCTGATTTAAAAAATTAAGTTTTTAAAGTTGTAAAACGCACTAACAGCTGAATCCAGAGTTATTTCCCTTCCTCCGATCATGTGAATGAGACCCAGACCGAGGCTGGAGCACCAAGCCGTGACGACCCCGTGACCGAGTCATGTGACCGAGTCATGTGACCGAGCGGACGCTACTGCGCATGTTCCACGAGCCCAAGATCCGGGTACTTTTCCAGGCGGAAGTCGAGCCATTTAGGCTTCATGCTCCACTGAGACACTTTCATAGGAATGAACGAGGCCCCGCCTCCAACGCTGGATCCAGTTCTCTTTATACATCCATGGATTAGACCCGAAGTTAGCAACAACTTCGGCCCAGGCTCAGTTAAGGTGGACCAGCTATTCTCATTTTGTGATATGTGGCAGCTGAGACAAGTGCGACACCTAGTGGTAAAATTTGGTATACCAGTCCAGTCCTGTCTTGTGACTTAATATCAAAGCGGTTTGAAAATGTTTACACCGACTCAACATCTACTGCCTTTGCTACTTCAACATGGCAGCAGTAACTCTCATTGCTTGCTAGAGTAAACAGATCCTTAAAACCAATGCTGTAATTTAGGACTGTAGGACGTTTATCACCATGCACACACCAAATATCTACCTCCCCATCCCCAATCTGCTGCTGCTGAACTAGGTAGGGCATGACTAATGTCTGTGTGCTGGCTGAATCTAACAATGCAGTGGCAGGAGTGCCATTAACAAAAACCGTGGCAGTTTGCATTTTACCCCTCACTTCCTGAATACCTACTTCCTGTGGGTTGGCTCTGGGAACACAACACATAGTGTGTGCACCTTTAAGTTTTAGAGCTGGACATTCAGACTTGATGTGACCTTCCTTTCCACAAAAGTAACAAACAGGTGGGCCTTTGTTCTTTTTATATGATGTACTCTCAGGAAATCTTATACCTACGCCTCTGCTCTCCTCATTAAAATTTGGACCACTCCCACCGAACCCCCCAGACTTACCCTTGGGCGTGGTCAGCCGGTGGTTACGGTCATGTCGGAAGACTTTTGGTCCCCGCTGGGCAGAAAGAAAGGCCTCCACCATTCGAGCAGCTTCCTGGCCGCTCTTTGGGGTGTGTTCTTTCACCCACACTCTCACTTCCGGTGCCAGAGTACGGAAGAACTGCTCCAGGATCAGGACCTCTCCCACTTCTTCCAATGTCTTTTGTGCTGGCTTCACCCGTTTCTTGTAGAGATCTTTAAGACGATGGTACAGCTCCCGAGGAGTCTCCCCTGGCTGGATGTGGGGCTCCCGGAACCTCTGACGATACATTTCTTCATTTATCTCATATTTTTCTAGAATGGCCTCTTTAACATTATCATAGTCCATTGACTCATTCACATCCATAGCAACATAGGCACTTCGGGCCTTACCAGTCAGATAGGGAACCAGCTGCACCGCCCACTCTGCTCTAGGCCATCTGTAGGCAGTGGCTAAACGCTCAAATGTTGTCAGATATTGTTCAATGTCATCTCTATCTTCCAATTTTGGAATAGTGGCTCTGCTCCAGGTCGCTGGCCCCGCTGGGAAGTGGAGATTGACGTCAGGAGGTGGAGGTCCATCAGCAGCTGGATTCCTCCATGATGCACCCTTCTCTTCAGGGCCATCAGGCTCCGTGCTTGCTCTGACTGCTTCCCGCCTGTCTACATCCATCTCGTTCTGCACCTGGTTCAGCTGTTCCTGCACACTTCGCCACCGCTGTTCCTGTTTGCAGGCCTCCCTGTCTTGGACTTGCATCTGCTTCTGAATCATGGCATAAAGTTGTTCAAAGCCTCCTTCAAGACCCTTCGGACCACCATCATCTCCACCTGTGACCTGGTCCTCCTGGTCGCTTGGGTCACACTTTAAGGCTTTGCCTTTACCACCTGGCATGGTTCTCTGCACGCTCCGGGTGTTGTAGCGTCCTGGCTTCTTCTGGTTCTCCAGCGTCAGAGACGAAAAAAAAATCCCACCACTGCCACCAAATGTGAAGCTGCCACCCAATGTAAAGGCTGATGAGGTGGTTGGGCACTGGAAAACTTTAAAAAGGGATGTTGGAAAAAAACAGGTTGATAAGCCGGAGTAATGCAAAAAAAGTGAAGTTTATTAACAAAAGTTCACTGAAGCAAAAGACAAAAATGAAACCCGGGAAATTCAATGATACTTCATTTTAACTAAATCAAAAGAACACCAAACAAAAGAAAACTACAGCCTCACAGCAAGCTGTTCACTCTTCTCCCCTCTTACCTATCTCATCCTGCTACTTAACAGTGCTCAGTCCCCCCCCCCTCGAAGGACATAACGAGGCAAACCTGACTGCACTCTCCCTGATTGAGCAGCTGATCCACCACAACATCCCAGGCAGAACATCAAAATCCCATGAACCTACAGAACAAATAAACTATACAGGCTTCTGTCATACATCTCAGTTGATAATGTATCAAATGAACTTAACATTGAACAACAATTAAGCAGACACAAAAACACTGTTTACCCTGGGAAACAGGGCCCAGTGAAAAGGAAGTCAGGCAGCCTTTTCACAAACATCTACTGCCTTTGCTACTTCGACATGGCAGCAGTAACTCTCATTGCTTGCTAGAGTAAACAGCTCCTTAAAGCCAATGCTGTAATTTTTCTGCCGAGCAGCTTCGTTCAGTCAACCGTCACTTCACTAGTAAGATGTTTAATACTTCCACCGTAGTTTATTCAGATGTTTTATTCCTGGTGTCTTACGATTTCTTACGATTCTTTGTAGTGCTGACCTATAATTAAACTTGACTTGAATTCAGGGACACATACGTATTTATGTTCCAGCCAGTCAGATGGAAATATACATTGTGATGCCTTTGTGCCAAGAGGACTCTTGAAGAGCACTTACTGTCGCTGTAACATAATTCTATTGAGCAGGAACTGGCAGCTCTCCTAATTCAATTTATGTTCTTCAAGCCAAAGGGGAAAAAAACCCAAGATGTTCTCATTCTGGTTTATCATAATAGTCAGTAATGATGAATTACTGCCAATGTAGTTAGTATGTTTAGATGCCGAGCGCCTACTGTCATATCTAAATGTAAGTATGTGAAGTCTGTATAGAATGTGATTGAAAGTGAAGCAAGATGATATGAGTTTAGGATGTTATTTGAGTGCTGCTGTGTTCAGGAGGACTTGGGGATGTGTGCATTGGACTTCATTTAATGAGGTTATTTCAGCCTTGACCCTGTCGAGGTATGCTGTCCTCAAATTAGATTCAGGCTGCTGGAATAAGAGCAGACGTTTTAATAAGGGATCAAATCAATTTGAAGATACTTTGATGTCTGTGTGTTAATGGGTGACATTTTAACATAACCAGAACACTTCAAACCTGAAGTCAAAGTAACTGAAATGTGAATTATTTATTACAGACATGGGGGGAAAAATAGTAAACTATGTGTGTTATCCTAGTGTCGATCGTATTTTGGATATGGTGTTCACATGGAACATCAATGAACCATGGCTGAACAATCTCCACTCAAGGTTCACTCAGTTTCTTGTTGTGGAGCTTTCGACTGTATCGCACTTCATCAGATCAGCCAACCCGATATCACGGCAAATAATAGACCCACCTGTCCACCGGAGACGTTAATATTATTATTATTGTATGAACATGCAGCACCAGCGGGGGGGCAACAAAGCCACCTACTTAGGTTCAGGCAAGAAAACCACTTAGTTGTACATAAATGTCATGGTTGGCATTAAAATAGGGCGTGTAATATTCACATCTCGGCGACATAAAACGCGGCGTCAACGTCACGCTGTCTTCCGGTGGACGGACGGGTCTGTTACACACTTTGTTGTGAGACTGAGCTGCATCAGCAGATGAGGTTTACTCAGCAGTCGTGGCATATTAGATGTTCAAACTTGTAGGACTTGTTGTCCATGTAACTTAAAAGTGAGCTGGACAATTCATTCTTGACCTCCACACCGAACTGAGCCTCAGTGATTCCTCTAATTGAATCAACAATGAATAAGTTGTCTCTTGCTATTCAAAGTTTGAGTATGAATGATGGCATCCCTTATTTCTGTGTGACAGGGAGAAGTTTTACCTTTAACAGCTCTCTGTAGATCACATCTACAGTGTGACAGAGCCTCCCATGAGATTCTGCCCCAATTTAAGTGACTAAGGACAAAAAAAACGTTCCCCTGTTAACTTGAAACTTTAACTTTAATTCTGCACTTTTAACTTTAATTCTGCACACTACAAAAACATCTCTACCTCAGTTCTTATCCTGCATTATATTCCATATCTGACATTTCTTAATATCTGTTTCTCCTATATTTTATTATCCAGCACTATATCACTTTCTGCACTACATTCACTTTTTCTTTAAATAGTCCTGTATCTCAGTTGTTCACCCTGCACTATATTCATTTTTAACAGTTCTTCTGCACATTGCATATTTTGTTTTAAACTCTGTATTACTATCTAATAAAGTTACTATCTATCTATCTATCTATCTATCTATCTATCTATCTATCTATCTATCTGAAGACTGATCTGACGTGATATCTGCACTGTATTTTCTACCTCTCTCTTCTTATTCTTCCCCCTCTCTGACTTGAGGGAGATTCTTGTTGTCCTCCTTCCGTCACTCTAATCAGCTCTTTTAATTACTCATGCTATCAGCCGCCCAACGCCTTGCTGTCACCCCGGGAATCTCTGCCTGGAGAAGGAGAGGAATGGAAAGGGAATGCAGGGCCTGATGGCAGGCAAGGGGCTCATCAGTGAGACTACGGGGAGACCGGGGGGGGGGCTTTGGTAATACGAGGCCTTTGCCAGTCCATCAGTGACACTGCCAACTCGCCTCGCTGCCTGCTGGGCTGATGTCGTGATAAATGGGCATTTCCTGGCCCAGTCCGATCCAGCACACCACGATCATCTAACAGCACGACAGCGAGCCGGAGAAAAGAGACTAAATAGGTGCTCAAGGGCTTCGGTCTCGTATACAATAAGATGTTAAATACACACAAATAAAATAATAAGTCAAATAAGATGATGAATTTAACCAAAGCAAGTTACACTGACCAAAGGTTATAGATAGATAGATAGATAGATAGATAGTAACTTTATTGATCCCGAGGGAAATTCAAGTATCCAGCATCACAGTTCCATAGTGCAAACATATTAGTAAAAACGTCACAGGTAAGTAGTACACATGTTAGTAAAAAACGTCACAGGTGAGTAGTACACATATTAGTAAAACGACACAAGTAGTAACAAGACACATGTAAGTAATACAGAGTATAAAACAAAATATGCAATGTGCAGAAGAACTGTTAAAAATGAATATAGTGCAGGGTAAACAACTGAGATACAGGACTATTTAAAGAAAAAGTGAATGTAGTGCAGAAAGTGATATAGTGCTGGATAATAAAATATAGGAGAAACAGATATTAAGAAATGTCAGATATGGAATATAATGCAGGATAAGAACTGAGGTAGAGATGTTTTTGTAGTGTGCAGAATTAAAGTTAAAGTGGCTCAGTCTATTAAAGTGCACTGTGTGCATTAACTGTATATACTGTGTATATACTACATACACTATACACGTATATACTGTATATATTACACATCCCCGTTCCCTGTTTTTCCAAAATTGGGTGGTGTCCTAATTAATTATAAGGTTGAATTCTGATACTTAAACTAATTGTGTATCATAGCTGATACTGAGTGCCATCACTCTCCTTCACCTTTTACGCCGAGTCATAGGTTTATGATTCAGAATTTTGAGTTATTAATTATAGATACATTTTTTGATATTAATTAATGATCGATTATTAAATCTGCTACGAGCAATAATTGTAAAATCTGTTAGCAACAGGGACTCCGGCCACAAGCTACAGCCAATGAGAGCGCAGGACACGGGTTGAGGGTAAACCTGGGGGCGGAGCCTTTAATAACAGGAACTTCCTGTATGTGCTGCATTTGCAACACGGAGCAAATATGTTGTTGCACCAAGAGGAATAACTAGTAAAAACAGTGTGGAAACAAGTGGAAACAGACTATTTTGTAAACACGTGCCAACAAAAACATCAGCAGTGTCTCGCGTATGGCATCACGTCATTTACCGTGTATTTATTGCGTGTGTTTTTGTGACAAAACGTAGTTTGGAGACCTCATCCGGGGTTCCTCCCGGTGAAAGATCTTGTAGTGTGTGACCTCCTGTCTCCATGTCAGTCATGTAGTGTGAAAACCACAATGACTTAAAGACTTATGATTACAAGACAGTAAGTTGTGTAGTGTGAACAGTACTGAGATCTGATGAGTTTGAAAGTCTTGTAATGTGAACTTAGCTTAAAGCACTTGCAAATATAATGCTGCATAGCTTTCTGATATATCAAGTTGCATACTGTCCATAGAATGAATAAATATATAGATTGACGACGCGTCTCCACTTCCTCCCACTACACAAAAGTAAAGCCAAAATATCCCAGATACGGGAGCTGCCCGAGTCTGTACAGTAGTGATCAAAAAAATTAACTAGTTCACATTCATTGCTTCTGTTTGTTTTAGTTTTCTTCTTTTAAACTGGTCAGACTATTATTGTTATTCCGCCTGCTTTTTTAACACTAAACTCCTTCCTTATTTTTCAACATACAAACTTCAGTCAAACATCAAAATGTCCAGTTCAATTGACCCTTCGCCAAGTCCCGCCCCTCTTACACAGACTGGCCAATCATAGCGTAGCATCAGCCAGCTTCGACAAGTGTCCGACAGCTACAGTATATGGCTCTACTTCATCGACTCATGCAATCATTTCAGACTTTCTTCATTTTCAGGCTGATTTGTGGATTTCAAGCTAGCCATGGTTAAGACGTGCCCGGGGGAATGTTATACTCATTACCCAGAGAGGTTGAAAGGAGATATACGTTTCTAAAACGTTACGTTTTGGCGTAAGAACCTGTGAAGCTAAGAGTGCGTTAGCACATCATTAAAGCTTCAGTAGGCAGAATACTTTTGGCATCATTGGGCAAAAAACCCATAATAACCTTTCAGCATGTTGTAATTCAAGTGTTCTGAGAGAAAACTAGACTTCTGCTCCTCCTCATGTCTCTGTTTTCAGGCTTTAGATAATCTAGCCCGTGACGGGAGACTTTCACCAATCACAGGTCATTTCAGAGAGAGAGAGCGTTCCTATTGGCTGTTCATTCAACTGAGGCAGCTGTCAATCACACGCAAACTCTGATCAATATTCTGTTCTCTTAACCATTCTTTAACTTAGAAACTCCATTCAAACATTAAAATGTTCCACATTGTTCGTACATTCTGGCTGTTATTCAACTTTTAAATCCCATTTAAACTTTTTAAAATATTTAACCTTCTCTTAAGCTTAGTCAAAGTCTCAGACTTTTACATGTGTGTGTATTGCGCTGCTCAGAGTGGATGACATCACAGATAGAGTAAAGAGGAGCTTTAAAATCTTCTGAAAAAAAAATATATTAAACTCGCTCCCATTCCCACAATTTTCACTCTTCATACGTAATGTCTGGTCTAAATGTAAGAAATCTTGTGCTGGTCGCAGAGATATTACGGAATCAGTCAGACTTACACATGGTTGCCGTGGTAACCTTTGATTGCTGCTACACAGACACAGGTGATTGAGATTAGCTAATTAGTGACCTGTGATGTTGCCCACTCTAACTCCCTCTGCTTTGCTCCTTTTTTCAAACTTTCTTCACCTTCAAACCTTGTAGGTTCCACAACTTCCACTTTTCATACACAATTAATTCATTAAAATGTAGATAAAACGTAGCGTAGAAACGCTTTCATCCTTTTAACAGAGGTGCTCAGGAGGTTGTGCTCCTGTTGCACCTGCCGTAATTAAGCAACCAAATCCTGCGTGCTGTGATGACGATGATGATCCTGTCGTGATAATTTAGAAGTAAGCCTCACTGACTAAAGTAAACGAATGGATTTCCGGCACCGTAAATCCCTCACAGTAGTTATTCTGCTCCATTTCTCTGTATCAATGTGGCAGACCTTTAAACCGGATGTTGATCATACGACAGATCATAAAGCTCTGGGTAGCCCTGTACTAAAATGATTAACTTCTCCTCCATATATTTACCGTAGACTGATACTTACGGAAGAAAGAAAAGATATCTGCCGGCTGTGATTGGTTGGTCCTCGTCACATAACATGCTGTGCCAAAAGTTGAACTATTTTTATCTCAGGGCGCTGCTGTCGTGGCCTGAAAATGCGTTTGAGCGCGTCTATATTGACAATAATGGATTTGAGGGCGCAAAAAACATGCTATGTAAATGGCCCTAAAGCCTCGTCCACACCAGGAACGTCAGCAGCGTGTGGCGGCTGCGTTCCTTGTTGTTTTTTTATTTTGACGTCCGTGTTAACAGGTTAGAGCATCCACACTGCTGCGTCTCACGGGCGTCTCGGCTACCTCTCTTCTAGAGATTCGAGGTCTCGCCTATTTTTGACGCGAGCCGCGCGGTTCACAGCAACAACAGACAGTGAAAGTGATCTATTGACTGTATATTAACATCATACCAGCAAGATTACTACAGTTTACATGTCTCTATCTGTAGAATATGTTACGGAGATGAAAAAAAGTAAAGATTTATTTTTAAATCAACACTTCCTGCTTTCATTTCAAAATAAAAGCCCTCAAGTGTTTTTTATATGGACAGAATTCCTTCATTTGTTAACACAAGGCTTTTATTCTGAAATATGTGCAGACAGTGCTGTGGAACATGCAGTGACTTGCAGAGCTCCATGAATGAATAAAGTACAGGGTTTTAATTGTGGATTATTACTATTATTTACAAATTACCACACGTTTCTTAACCTTTCTCTGTCTAAAATAAATATAAATTATATTTATGATGAAATGAAATGGCCATTATGAAAGGTAAACTCTATGTAGAAAGAAAGAGCTGACAGCAGCAGCAGCAGAAACGCAGCTGGTGTGAACACCGGACGCATGAACCACGCAGCCGCCACGCGCTCCTGATGATGCGTAAGAGAGACATTCCACACTCATCACTGTGATGGTATTTCAAAGTCATGAGCAAAAACACAAATGTGGGGACACCCCCCCCCCTCCAACAACAGTTTGTATATAAATGTAACAACATCCAAATGTGGTTTTGATGAAATTTGCAAATACTTTTAAATACATATATTTGTGGATTTCTATTACATTTATTTAAAACAAGACATATTTGTGTGTGCATCAGAAATATATTTGTGATTATTATTTTTTTATGTGGATTTTTTTTACATTTATATACAACAATAACTATTTTTGTGTGCATTGAAAAATATGTTTGTGGAGAGAGTCATTTATATATAAATCACAAAATACATTTGTTAATCCTTCTGTGTGCATTCATTAATACTGAGACTGATCTGACTCCATACTTCAGCAACACTTCAGTGGCGACTCGTCATCAATGTACCTGGCCACGCAATGTATTTCAGCTTTTAACTTCTTTCGGGTAATGCAGTTCAACTTTCAATTTTGCCAGTTTTACAATTTAGTTTTTCAGGAGTGCAGTGCAATTACGCTTGAAGATTTCTGTATTTTCAGCAATGCTTTGCAATTAATTTCAGCTGTCAGCATTGACACACATTTTCTGCAGGACATTTTTCAGTTATTTTTTGTGCTTTTTCTTTCTATTGTTCCATACGTTGTTTGCTTCTACTTGCACATTTTTGCAGATAGACACATCATTCCAATTTTCATATATAAAGCACATGTGTCTCATGATGGTTATTACTTTGCTTTTTGGCTTTGGAGGCGTCTTTTTAGTAGCTCATCTCGAGCTTTTAATTACATCACTTGATCTTTTGATCAACAGCTCAAGAAGAGCTAGTAAATTTACCCTAGTGTCCAACTGTACTCTGGAACCTGTGCTATTAAAACACGCTTGCTGTCACCACCAGTAACCACGGGCATTGTGAGATCACCCAGGACTGAAAACCTGGGAGTATAACCAGAGGACATTTTCTCAGATGGAAGGACAGAAGCGTAGGAGGACCTCAGGTTTCTAACAGAGCAGTGTGAGGACAGGAGCTCACAAATATATGCAGGCAGAAACCATGCAGTGCTTTATATGCAAACAATGCAAATTTAAAGTAACCTCTTATGTAAGTGTTTTAGAAGCCTTGCTGCAGTGATTTTGTTTTGTTTCCGTGTGTGTACTTTAATCAGTGTGCAAATCAAAAAAGTAAACAGAGTCAATGAGAGTTTGTTGTGCCAAAGACATACGGCACCGTTATGTAAGTTTGCTGTCACTTTTGCAGATCAGTGAGTTGACCTTTTGAGCTCTTTTCATCTCCGCTTCTGTCTGTTAAAGTAAATGTTAGAATATTATGTTTTGCCTCCCTGGTGAACCAAGGTACACACAGCTATTTTTATATAGCTGCGTGTGGTTCACAATATGAAGAGCAATCATTGTCATGTTCCAGAGTTAGCTGAGAGAGCTTATACCTCATACGCAGACCCGTGATGTAATGTGAATTAAAGAAACATTAAGGTAGGTGGGAGTAAATACTGTAGAACGTTGCTTTTCAATGATTGTCTGGCAATATCTGGAATAATCTCTGTAATAACTAACAAACTGAAGATCATATACATTCACTTAACGAAAATTATGGAAATACAATGCACAGTTCTTGCTAAAAATGTTAGAGAAACACATTTTAATGCCAAAAGTAATTATTGCATTTCCACTGACAATAAAATCAATGTCCACCAATAGAAAAAGAACAGACCAAATAAACTTTGGCATCTCAGAATTTTTGAGCTGTTATTGTATTACTTGATCCACAGTGACGACACCGGCGCCTTTCTGAAAAGTTCAGAGATTTTCAAAAACAGACGCTCAGAGCATCTGCACAAAAAAGTCGGAGGCTTCGCTTTGCGCCGGGTGAGAAGATAATATAACTGCTTTATTCAACATGTCTATTTTTCAATGGACTCAAGAGGGCTTTAGCTTTATATATTATGCATCCAGATAGTTTGGGGACCTGTTTCAATCTCCCCAAGATAATGCAGACTTCCAAAAGTGAACCAAAAGATATGCATGATGCTATATCCTGGAAATATCCCTGAAACTCTTACAGACAGCACAATCTAAACATAATTAACTGTTTTGTGAATATGAAAAATGTGTTATGGGAACAATGTTTAAGGTAAAACATGATTTTGTCATGTGGACATACTGTAGATGACATAAGTTAAAGGTTGTAGGATACTTTGGGAGTTGTTGGTAACACAATTTGGAGAAAAGCGAGATGGTCAGAACACCTGATATTCCCGACAGTAAATGGTTGTACGAATAAACTGAAAAAAGTGTTTCAATCCCAACTACTGTCATCAGGTGGCTGGTTTATTTTATTTGTACACAAAGTGCCAAATATTCTATTAGTCAAATAAAAATGTAAAAATTTACTAAAAAAATGTAAGTTAGCAACTACTAAAAATTAAATTTCAAATTAAATGTGATGTTTTCAGTAGTCATATAATGCAGTAAAATTAAATGAAACTAACTGCCCTTTTCGTAATTCCGTCAATACCTAACTTACCCAAAACCACACGAGTCATTGCATTCACCAGTCTGCTTGCTAGGAGGCTTATTCTCCTAAAATGGGTACATCCCTCCCCACCTACTCACAACAGATGGATTAAGGAGATACTGCGTTAGGCTTGAGAGGTCGGTTCTCCCTGAGAGGTTCCCTAAAGACCTTCCACGATACCTGGTTCCCCTTTTAGAACATATTGGCTATCACTGAAGAAATCATCAATCAGTAACTGAACTGAGCAGATCCCTTATCTTATCTGTACTGTATTGCTCCTTACTTACTCCGTGTTGAGGACCTCCAAAATAGATGTAGAATAGAACATTGTATGTATCAGAGGTTGAGTCTTTTGCTTTTGCCCTGCGTGCTAGTTAATAACCTACAACTATGTTAAATTATGTTTATGTGGTCGGGACCCAGATCACCCAAAATGGCAGAGGGCCAGTGCACTACGTTTCCCAGGGTCTATGGGGATCTATGGGGGTCTTTGGGGGTCTATGGGGGTAAGTGGGGGTCTATGGGGGTCTATGGGGGTAAGTGGGGGTCTATGGGGGTAAGTGGGGGTCTATGGGGGTAAGTGGGGGTCTATGGGGGTCTATGGGGGTAAGTGGGGGTCTATGGGGGTCTATGGGGGTAAGTGGGGGTCTATGGGGGTCTATGGGGGTAAGTGGGGGTCTATGGGGGTCTATGGGGGTAAGTGGGGGTCTGTGGGGGTAAGTGGTGGTCTATGGGGGTAAGTGGGGGTCTATGGGGGTCTATGGGGGTAAGTGGGGGTCTATGGGGGTAAGTGGGGGTCTATGGGGGGTCTATGGGGTATGTGGGTAACGTGGGGGTCTATGGGGGTAAGTGGGGGTCTATGGGGGATCTATGGGGGGTCTAGGGGGGGGTTCTAGGGGGGGATGTCTTTGGGGGTCTATGGGGGTAAGTGGGGGTCTATGGGGGGTAGTGGGGGGTCTATGGGGGTCTATGGGGTAAGTGGGGGGTAAGTGGGGGTCTATGGGGGTAAGTGGGGGGTCTATGGGGGTAAGTGGGGGGTCTATGGGGTCTATGGGGGTAAGTGGGGGTCTATGGGGGTCTATGGGGGTAAGTGGGGGTCTATGGGGGTCTATGGGGGTAAGTGGGGGTCTATGGGGGTCTATGGGGGTAAGTGGGGGTCTGTGGGGGAAGTGGTGGTCTATGGGGGTAAGTGGGGGTCTATGGGGGTCTATGGGGGTAAGTGGGGGTCTATGGGGGTAAGTGGGGTCTATGGGGGTAAGTGGGGGGTCTATGGGGGTAAGTGGGGGTCTATGGGGGTCTTTGGGGTCTATGGGGGTAAGTGGGGGTCTATGGGGGTAAGTGGGGGTCTATGGGGGTCTATGGGGGTAAGTGGGGGTAAGTGGGGGTCTATGGGGGTAAGTGGGGGTCTGTGGGGGTCTATGGGGGTAAGTGGGGGTCTATGGGGGTAAGTGGGGGTCTATGGGGGTTTTAAATGGGGTCTATGGGGTCATGGGTGGGGGTCTATGGGGTCTATGGGGGTAGTGGGGGTCTATGGGGGTCTATGGGGGTAAGTGGGGGTCGTGGGTAGTGGGGTCTGTGGGGGTAGTGGGGTCTGGTTGGGGTCTATGGGGGTCTTGGGTAGTGGGGTCTATGGGGGTAAGTGGGGGTCTATGGGGGTCTATGGGGGTTGGGTATGGGGGTCATGGGTCTGTGGGGTCTATGGGTGGGTATGGGGGTAAGTGGGGGTCTATGGGGGTCTATGGGGGTGTGGGTTGTATGGGTAGGGCCTTCAGTGGTCATGGGTAAGTGGTTTTAGTGGTCTATGGGTCTGGGTAAGTGGGGTCTATGGAGGTCTATGGGGTAAGTGGGGGTCTATGCATGGGGTAAGTGGGGGTCTATGGGGTCTATGGTAGGGGTACTTGAAGTTTTATGGGGGTAAGTGGGGGTCTATGGGGGTCTATGGGGGTAAGTGGGGGTCTATGGGGGTAAGTGGGGGTCTATGGGGGTAAGTGGGGGTCTATGGGGGTAAGTGGGGGTCTATGGGGGTCTTTGGGGGTCTATGGGGGTAAGTGGGGGTCTATGGGGGTAAGTGGGGGTCTATGGGGGTCTATGGGGGTAAGTGGGGGTAAGTGGGGGTCTATGGGGGTAAGTGGGGGTCTGTGGGGGTAAGTGGGGGTCTGTGGGGGTAAGTGGGGGTAAGTGGGGGTCTATGGGGTAAGTGGGGGTCTATGGGGGTAAGTGGGGGTCTATGGGGGTCTATGGGGGTAAGTGGGGGTCTATGGGGGTAAGTGGGGGTCTGTGGGGGTCTATGGGGGTAAGTGGGGGTCTATGGGGGTCTATGGGGGTAAGTTGGGGTCTATGGGGGTCTATGGGGGTAAGTGGGGGTCTATGGGGGTAAGTGGGGGTCTATTGGAGTCTGTGGGGGTCTATTGGGGTCTGTGGGGGTCTATGGGGGTAAGTGGGGGTCTATTGGGGTCTGTGGGGGTCTATGGGGGTAAGTGGGGGTCTATGGGGGTCTGTGGGGGTCTATGGGGGTCTGTGGGGGTCTATGGGGGTAAGTGGGGGTCTATGGGGGTCTGTGGGGGTCTATGGGGGTCTGTGGGGGTCTGTGGGGGTCTATGGGGGTAAGTGGGGGTCTATGGGGGTCTGTGGGGGTCTATGGGGGTAAGTGGGGGTCTATGGGGGTCTGTGGGGGTCTATTGGGGTCTGTTGGGGTCTATGGGGGTCTGTGGGGGTCTATGGGGTTCAGTGGGGGTCTATGGGGGTCTGTTGGGGTCTGTGGGGGTCTGTGGGGGTCTGTGTGGGTCTATGGGGGTAAGTGGGGGTAAGTGGGGGTCTGTGGGGGTCTATGGGGTTCAGTGGGGGTCTATGGGGGTCTGTTGGGGTCTGTGGGGGTCTGTGGGGGTCTGTGTGGGTCTATGGGGGTAAGTGGGGGTCTATGGGGGTAAGTGGGGGTAAGTGGGGGTCTATGGGGGTCTGTTGGGGTCTATGGGGGTCTGTGGGGGTCTATGGGGTTCAGTGGGGGTCTATGGGGGTCTGTGGGGGTCTGTGTGGGTCTATGGGGGTAAGTGGGGGTAAGTGGGGGTCTATGGTGGTCTATGGGGGTTGACTGGCTTTTGGAGCCTCAAGTGGTCATTCGACAAATGCAGTTTTTAGCATTTCCTCATTAGCTTACCTGCTCAGCACCGTAAGTTGCCGCTCTAGAAAGAAAAAGCACAAAAAATAACTGAAAAATGTCCTGCGGAAAATGTGTGTCAATGCAGACAGCTGAAATTAATTGCAAAGCATTGCTGAAAATACAGAAATCTTCAAGCGTAATTGCACTGCACTCCTGAAAAACTGTTGAGTTACGTGTGACAGTGCTGAATTTGACTCCTTTCAGTCCAATGTATCTTCCTGACCCACCATCTTTATAAGTCATTACTTTTTACTGAACAAAACCGTTCCAATGCCCTAGCCCTTGACTCAGCTTTAATATGGTATCATGTAGGTTAAATTCCATCATGTGCATGTGGGTGATTTACCTCATTATCGAAGCTACAGGTGTAACGTACCTGTTGGGATCTGTCTGGGGGCTTCTCGGCTCTCTTTGTCAATAGTGAAATAGCTTCCTGCCAGAGCGCTGCTGTCACACGGGCTCATCCTTAATCACTCAGCGTAACATCCCGGCTCACGACCCCCATATGTTTGATCACAATGTGACAGAGAATTCGTATTAGTCCTCTGTACCCTACAGTAGCCTAATTAAACCCGTCTTGTTATTTTCTATTCCCTCTGCCCCCCCCAGCCCGAGCATCGCTTCTCTCAATCCGTTCCTCCATCCTCTCTGTAATTATCCATCTGCAAGGCCGTGGGAAGCCAGCTAGGTTGAAGGTAAGTGTATTTACTGCATAAAGGACAAAGAAATTGGCTGAGCCATTGACTACCTGTCCTTTTTTTTTTCTTTTAAGGGATGTAAGAAAGTTGATTACAGATAGAATAAACATTAGAGGTTGTTTGCACATCCTTTCCTTCAGTGCAAACTGCTGTGCACACTGCTAGTGTAGCATTGTGCATTCATTGAGCATTTGCAGGGTAATATCGCTGGTTGTGAGAAGTGAAGTCAATGCTGAAGAGCCTTAAAACTTCATCCTCTCTACCAGCCAGCAGGGGGCGATTCTCAATATATTTTAGTTAATGGGAAAAGTCTTTTCATACTGACTACACCTGCAGCACACATACGGCGTTGTATGTGTCTCACAAGTCGGTGAGACATCGATTATTACATTTTGAAACTATTTCTAAAACATTTTCAATCCCAAGATAGCTTATTATTTACCTGCGACAGTGTGTATTACAAGCGGCACACGCGGGTGTATTGCTTAAATCGTGTGAAAATCAAATGCCTGTCATATCATGTTTATTTTGGATTGTGAAGAACAGTGTCTCTCAAACTTTTTCAGACCAAGGACCAATTACCCAATCAAAACAAAAGAACTCACGGACCACCTAACTCCCCAGAAAACTGAAAAATACACCTTCTGAGTTCATGTTCCTCTCTTACACCGAACTAAGACGGCCTTAATTGCCTTGTTAACTCATTGTAAAACACACTTCCAACAACCAGCAACTCTGGTTTGGTTGAAATAAATCTTTAGTTCACTGAGTAAGATATGAAAACATGCCGCCTCTACAGGCCATTTTCCCTCTGGTGTATCTCTCTGCTGTGCGGCTTGTTGGCGGCTCTCCTTCTTCGGAGGCAGATCATTAAATTAGCAAAATACAATGACTAAAAATTTCCCCAAAATCGCCCTGCTGGTCTTGGTCATCTTTTCCAGTTGATATTCGGATCCTGGAGAAGGTCTCCAGCACAACTCTGTCCGAGTGAGGAGACAAACTTTCATCCATAGTAATGGACACACGGCTCGTTTTCTCTCGGTTGTTGTCGGCGACAGCATCAACAAAAACTGCCAAAACAAAAAAACTAAAACATTCATTACAGCAGAATAATTCAACTTCTGTTGGCATCGGACGGGCGGCTTTAGCTCAGACGTAGAGCGAGTCATCCACCAATCGGAAGGTCGGCGGTTCGATCCCGCAGTCCACATGTCGAAGTGTCCTTGGGCAAGATACTGGACCCCAAACTGCTCCAGAAGGCTGAGCCATCGGTGTGTGAATGAGTATTTAGATCAGATCGTGATGGGCAGGTTGACTCTGATATCAGTGTATGAATGTGTGTGTGAATGTGTGAATGCTGACATTTAGTGAAAGAGCTTTGAGTGGTTGGAAGACTAGAAAGTACATTTGCCATCGCAGGGCAATTTTCTTTTACTTCAATTTCATTTTGCATTACCTCCGCGCCGGTACCGGTGTGCCTATGTACTCCGGAGCGATGAGGCGCTGCCATGGCGATGCTCACAAGCACTTTGGCCAATGAGCTACAACGGCTTATTTCTGAAAATGAATGAATGGATGAACTGAGGGCCTGCATGAAGAGCCAGTATAATATATATATATATATATATATATATATATATATATTAAACGGCTGTGTTGAATACTCGATTCTGATTGGTCAATCACGGCGACCGTTGCTACGTGTAGCAGACCGTTGCTACGTATAACAGATCGTTGCTACGTATAGTAGACCGTTGCTACGTGTAGCAGACCGTTGCTACGTATAGCAGACCGTTGCTATGTATAACAGACCGTTGCTATGTATAGCAGACCGTTGCTACGTGTAGCAGACCGTTGCTATGTATAGCAGACCGTTGCTACGTATAACAGACCGTTGCTATGTATAGCAGACCGTTGCTACGTGTAGCAGACCGTTGCTATGTATAGCAGACCGTTGCTACGTATAGCAGACCGTTGCTACGTGTAGCAGACCGTTGCTACGTGTAGCAGACCGTTGCTACGTGTAGCAGACCGTTGCTACGTATAGCAGACCGTTGCTACGTATAGCAGACCGTTGCTACGTATAGCAGACCGTTGCTACGTATAACAGACCGTTGCTACGTATAGCAGACCGTTGCTACGTGTAGCAGACCGTTGCTATGTGTAGCAGACCGTTGCTACGTATAGCAGACCGTTGCTACGTATAGCAGACCGTTGCTACGTATAGCAGACCGTTGCTACGTATAACAGACCGTTGCTACGTATAGCAGACCGTTGCTACGTGTAGCAGACCGTTGCTATGTGTAGCAGACCGTTGCTACGTATAGCAGACCGTTGCTACGTATAGCAGACCGTTGCTACTTATAGCAGACCGTTGCTACGTATAACAGACCGTTGCTACGTATAGCAGACCGTTGCTACGTATAGCAGACCGTTTCTACGTATAACAGACCGTTGCTATGTATAACAGACCGTTGCTACGTATAGCAGACCGTTGCTACGTGTAGCAGACCGTTGCTATGTGTAGCAGACCGTTGCTACGTATAGCAGACCGTTGCTACGTATAGCAGACCGTTGCTACGTATAGCAGACCGTTGCTACTTATAGCAGACCGTTACTACGTATAACAGACCGTTGCTACGTATAGCAGACCGTTGCTACGTATAGCAGACCGTTGCTACGTATAACAGACCGTTGCTACGTATAACAGACCGTTGCTACGTATAGCAGACCGTTGCTACGTATAACAGACCGTTGCTACGTATAGCAGACCGTTGCTACGTATAGCAGACCGTTTCTACGTATAACAGACCGTTTCTATGTATAACAGACTGTTTAGCAGACCGTTGCTATGTATAACAGACAGTTGCTATGGTTGCAGCTCTGATGTCGGACTCTGGAGGACCGTTTTTGTGTCAAAATATTGATTTCTTCAGTAAGTAGCCGTGTAATAAGCGGGATAATGTACAGCTAGCGGGTCATTGTTGTGAAAGAATCCCCTTCAGGGTGATGAGAGAGACCAGCAGCATCACCCTGTAGGGAATTCTTTCATAACAATGACCAGCTCGCTGTACATTATCCCTTACATATAACATATATATATATTTATTTTGTGTGTGTGTGTGTGTGTGTGTGTGTGTGTGTGTGTGTGTGTGTGAATCATGCAAAGCTACACTAGTGCAGTCCCAGAATTAGAATATAGATCTGGAAATGGAGCATAATAGATCCCCTTTAATAACAGTATGTAGCAGCAGGGTTCTCTCCTGCATCTCTGTAAATACTTCAACTTCTGATACTGTACCTTTATCACAGCTTCTCCTGCCTCTCTCGCATAGTGTTACTTCCAGTAGTATCTAACCATGCCCATAGTTTGAGCTCTTTTGTGTGTACAGGCTTTGAGATATCCGTCACTGTGGACAGTTTTCATTGGAACTACTTTCTACCTAGAAATAGTCCTTTTGACCACTGTTGGCAGTGAAGTCTGTAGATTATCCAGAGATACAGGGACACTGATTCTGAAGAAACACATTTGTGTTGATTTTTTTTATTTAGGTAATTCTTTTTTCAATTCCATTCACCTCCATTGTGGAGAACAGCATCTCGGAGAAATGCCCTTTATATTGTGCTGAGTGTTACAGCTGCTGGACAGATACTGTAGTAATCTGAAGGGAAACACCAGGTTCAGAATCATCTTAAAATAAGGAAACATTATTAACAGGATTTTGTTACTAAACTGGCTTATTTAACCACTGCTGTTGTCTCCTATAACTGGAACTATATAGGGTTCTTCAGCTTGTCCCCATAGGAGAACCCTTTTTGATTATGCATGTTAGAACTTAACATAAAGGGTTATACCTAGAACCATATGTGAAAGTTTCCACCCAGAACCCCCTATGAGAGGTTCGACAGATAATATTCTATGGTGTAATGGTTCCACACAGAGCACTCTTCGGATGAAAAGGGTTCTTAATGGAACCTTTCTTCAAAAAGGTTTCTTCAGAAACAAATGCTTCTGGGTAGAACTTCAGCCCTTCAGGAAGAACCCTTTTGGAAACCGTGTTTCTAAGAGTGTTTAACTAATAGTATTTTATTGTGCAGTTTGTAGACTCTTAAAGTTGTGTTGCATGAGGAGAGCAGGAAATGTCTTATGTGTTATTCTTTCAAAGCTCATGCTCCATTAATTGGACACATCATCCATCCCGGATGAGAAGAAGAGACTTTCATGGACAAGCAAAATGAAGAGACACTTGATAAATAATCAGTATAGCCTGCCTCTTCAGTTGATATGTTAGAGGCAAATATTATGGTGGAAGGAAATGTTATTAAGTTAGCCCGTGACGGGAGACTTTGACCAATCAAAGGTCACTTCAGAGAGAGAGAGCGTTCCTATTGGCTGTTCATTCAACGGTGGCAGTGAGTCAGTGATGGCAAGGCTCCAGCTCTCTGACAGCTCTTGTTGAATAATAATCATAGGAGTACAGTTTTCTTATGGTGGACTACTCCCTCCTACCCCCCCCCCCCCACAGCACAGCAGTATCCAGTCAACAGCTGTTTGATTAGAGCCGCCCTCCTCTGCATCTCTGTGCTGCTATCCAGCGTCTCTCTGTGTTCTGTTTGTGTTGGCTGGTAGCGGCACACATCTGGCTGTTAGTTTTTAGTTTGTCAGTTACGTCGGGGCCCACTAACCATCAGGATCTGAGTGCTGCTTTTCTCTTTATTATTCATTTCATTCACGTTGCCGTTTAGCCGAGAGGCAGAACGAGGCCCTTGAAAAGCGGCCCAGTAACCCACTATTTTGTCAGCACTTAATTGCATTGGTACATTTGGAGTGCCAGCAAAATGTTTAATGCAAGAAGCTGAACAGGTGTAATTACTTTTCATTTGATGAATAGTAAGATGACAACCATTGTTAATGTGTTGATGTACTTCAGAGGAAACCAACCAGCATTAGCATTTTTTACCATATAGGCTTATTTTGGGCCTCAGTATGACCATCAGCATCACCAACACCGCCGCCATGCCAACGTCATCACTATCATCACCACTGCTGTTATCATCAGTCTCACCACAGTTTCTACTAAAATCTTATTTTTCCTACCTGTGTACTCTATTGTGAGTGAAAAATGTATCTGATTGAATGCAAAATTTCAGGTAATTCTATACAAATAATTAACCTTGGAATTATTGCGATAACTTTCTATCTGTTTTAAATTACCCTGATGTGTTTCAGCTCCACTGATAATGTGGTTTTATGTGCACAATTGTAAAACAGTTATTTATTTAAAGTGCACACAATAATTATTCAGTAATTTCCAAATAAATGGATTCTTCTTGGAACGAACTATGTAATTTGGTACTAATTGTAGGGAAACCAGTGTTGAATTGGTAGACTTCCATTTAATTAATTTTAATTAATTGCTTGTGTATCTTTTGGTCAGTACACAACAGATGGGATGAACATGCAAAAAACTTGTATACAGCCAAGCAAACAATTCAACATGTATGAAAATATAAGTTTCCAATAATAAACTGATAATAAACAAGTATTTGCTCTGGTTTAAGTGGGGGAGATTTCAGTTTTCTTTATGATTGGTAGCAAATTACTGAGTTCTTTGCAGGAATCTCAAGAAATGAGAGACCTGTAACTACCTAGTAAACAAGGGTAAACTGTTCAGTTGCTGTCAGACTGGAAACATGTGGCCATGATGTAAACATATTATTTTTCCCGGTGGTGGAATGTAACTTAGTACATTTACAAAAGTGCTGTACAATTTTGAGGAACTTTAACTGAGTATTTCCATTTTGTGCAAGTTTATATTTGTACCCTACTACGTTTGTACTCCACTACATTTGACCGCTAAAATGACTCAGTAATTACTTGGCGAGCGCCGAAAAAAATTATAGCGACACGAAACAGCAAGTGGGGGCGTGGCCGGGGAGGAGGGGCCAACTTTGAATGTTGTGTTTACAAACCGCAGCCCACAAATCCAACTCATTGTGCCTTTAAGTAACGGATCTGAATCCTTCTTTCACTTATCTTAACGTCATTGTGCTAAAGCTGTAGACTCTCTACTTTACAGTACAGACGGGGTCATTTTATGGCACAGTTTTGGCACTATGCAAAACTTAATGTAAAACACTTGATTAGTTGAGCTCTCCGACTCCATTAGTTACAATGATTTAATGTAAATTATAGTGTGAAATCGAAGGCAGCCTGAGCCTGACATGCAGTGCTGGACTGGCCATCTGGCATACCGGGCGTTTTCCCGGTGGGCCGACGTCCTTTTGGGGCCGACGTATGTCCTTTTTTTTTTTTTTTTTTGCCTATAAAACAAGTAAATCGGCCCATTTCTTTTCCTTAATTGACACTGAGCTGGCCCAATCGCTCTGTGCCCGGCGGCCACAGTGAGGAGGAGAGAGAGAGAGATGAGGGAGGAGAGGGAGAGAGATGAGGGAGGAGAGGGAGAGAGATGAGGGAGGAGAGGGAGAGAGATGAGGGAGGAGAGGGAGAGAGATGAGGGAGGAGAGGGAGAGAGATGAGGGAGGAGAGGGAGAGAGATGAGGAGGAGAAGGAGAGAGATGAGGGAGGAGAGGGAGAGAGATGAGGGAGGAGAGGGAGAGAGATGAGGGAGGAGAGGGAGAGAGATGAGGGAGGAGAGGGAGAGAGATGAGGGAGGAGAGGGGGAGAGATGAGGGAGGAGAGGGAGAGAGATGAGGGAGGAGAGGGAGAGAGATGAGGGAGGAGAGGGAGAGAGATGAGGGAGGAGAGGGAGAGAGATGAGGGAGGAGAGGGAGAGAGAAGAGGGAGGAGAGGGAGAGAGATGAGGGAGGAGAGGGGGAGAGATGAGGGAGGAGAGGGAGAGAGATGAGGGAGGAGAGGGAGAGAGATGAGGGAGGAGAGGGAGAGAGATGAGGGAGGAGAGGGAGAGAGATGAGGGAGGAGAGGGAGAGAGATGAGGGAGGAGAGGGAGAGAGATGAGGGAGTTAGTGTAGAGTTTGCAGTAAGCAGTTATGTGCTCGCAGCCTGGCTCAACATGTCATGAGAGATGAGCAGAGCTCGAAGTGAGCCGGTACGTAGCGGTACGCAGTATGTTAATCATTTTACTCCTTGGCGTACCGTGACTTTTTCATGCGTACCGGAGCTTCTCACAAGCTGCCGGTACTCTCCTCTGCTCTCTCGGTATCAGGTTCTCTGGGAGATTCATAACGGAGATACATAACGGCGCAGAGCCAGCGTATTTGCGCCGCGTCGGTTCCCGTAGGGAACGGAAGCGCCGCGCTATTAATCTCCGCTCGAGCTGAAGCCTGGCTGTTTACATCAGAAGCGCATTTCTCTGCTTCTTCTGATCCTCTGCTGTTTACTATCCATCTCTCTCTGTCTGTCTGCTTCTGTCTGTCTGCCAGGGGCGGGGCCAAAGGGGGGGCGGGGCCAAAGAGGGGGGGGGGGGCGGGGCCAAATAGAGGGGCGGGGCCAAAGAGGGGGGGGGGGGCCGGCACGGGCCACCCCTGGAATCTAAATGCCCCCCCATCAGAGTCTGAATGTGATAGGTCCAATAAGACTCAACAAACATTAATGATGATCTAATGTATTACTGATATACTGTATGAGACCCAGCTGAAATTCTCAATTTTTTTTAATAAGGAATTCAGCATCACTGTTTCCTTGAACTGTAAAGCAATATAATCCTAAAAAGGGACAGCAGTGGCAAAAAAATGAATTATAATTTATGAATATTAGTTTATGCTAGATATTCACACGCAAAGTTTATGCCAGAGGGGCAAATTATTCAGTTTTCTTTCCTGAGATTTAAAGGTAAAATTAGAAGTTCAACATAACATGCTGTTGCGGTGTACTTATTATTTTGTTATTTTCATTGTTTTAAAGTCACCAGAATTCAGGAAACAAAGTCTCTGAAACTCAAATTTTTCTGGGGGAGGACCAGCAGACCCCGCGCTTTGGTTTTGAAACCCTCCTTATTTTTGAGGTTTGAGGTCTCAAGGTTGGCAAGTATACAAAACAACCACATTTGAAGGTATTTCCTCGAATAGAGCCTTCAACAAAACATGGTGCACACAGCACAAACGGGCGGTGATGGGGCCGGTCTGGGCCAAAATGCCAGGGCCGATTTTTTGTCCCAGTCCAGCCCTGATTAACATCGTTCATAGTTGAATATAAGATGTCAGTTTTCTTTCAGTAATTGTCAGTAGAGTTGTTAATAAATCACCAGATGTTAACCTGCAGCTGTATTGTGTCTTCTTCTCTCCATCAGATGTCTGTGAACTGGAACTGGACACAAACACAGCAAACAGATTCCTCAAACTGTCTGACAACAACAGGGAGGTGACATGGGTGAAGGAGGATCAGTCATATCCTGATCATCCAGACAGATTTATCTCCCGTCCTCAGCTGCTGTGTAGAACTGGTCTGACTGGTCGCTGTTACTGGGAGGTCGAGTGGAGAGGAGAGGTTTCTATATCAGTGAGTTACAGAGGAATCAGCAGGAGAGGAGACGATAGAGACTGTGTGTTTGGAGGGAATGATCAGTCCAGAGGCCCGTACTACGAAGCGAGTTCAACATACCCTGGGTATCTTCTCGTTATCTGGCTTAACCAACCCTAACAAACGAGTTCCAGCTAAACTGTCCTACGAAGGTGGTTATCAACTCGGTAAGTCAACCCAGGGTTTCTCTATCTGGTTATGAGCGCGTTCACGTGAACGGGGCGGTGTTTGCAGCATCTGACCAATCACAGACATGGACAAGTCTACTGTCAGCAGACAGACAGACAGAGCGACACATTTTACAAAGGAAGAGTAAACTATATTAGACAAATACGAAGAAGTTAAACACATAATCCAGACTAAAAGTAACACAGTTGAAGCTGCTAAATGCAGGAAGGACAGCTGGCAGAAGAAAAAACTCCCGATGTGTGAATGCGTAAATTAACAGACTTATTAATTTAACGGAACACTCAAAAGTCGGATAAAGTCGTCGGGTTATAAATAGCAATAAGAAATTATATTGATGGCTGGATGGACGGTTACACGTTATTATACCCATTATTAAACAAACGGCGTGTATAACTATTTAAACCTTCTGTCAGGTGCGTCCCCGTCTCCTGCGGTGTGAAACGGACTCAAGAGCAAGTAAAAAAATAAATATAAAAATATAATTCAAAGCAGTAAACACCCGCAGCATAAATCAATCTGTCCTTCCTGCATTTGTCAGTTTAAACTGTGTTGTTTTTAGCCTGGATTATGACTTAAACTTCTTCGTATTTGTGTAATATTACCATACGATCTGCACACTGAGCTCTGATTGGTCAGTAGGCGGTGTTTTTCTTCGAAATTTAAATCTTTAATCTCTCACCAGAGGCTCTGGAACTCCCTCCCTCCGCACATCCGGCAGTCTGACACTATCACAACATTCAAATCCCACCTCAAAACTCACCTGTTCAAACTGGCATATTCTCTGTAGTGTCCATCAGTCCATCAGTCCATCACATGTGTTTCCCTAAATGTATCTCTGTCATGTCTGGCTGTTTTTATCTGTTTGATTATTATTTTATCTTTGTAAGGTGTCCTTGGGTGTCCTGAAAGGCGCCACCAAATAAAATGTATTATTATTAGTATTATTATTTTGCATTAGAGTCCAGCTACAAAACTATTAAACTTCAGCCTCATCATGTGACTTTGGAGGAGTTGTTAAAGTTCAGCCTCATATAAACTCAGCTTCTAAACCTACCACCTGCCTCCTTTACCTCTTACCAGCTAAACTTTATAAAGATCTATGGCCATGGCTGGGACCAACAATGTTGAATATTGTCAACGTGTCTCTTACGTCTGGTATTGTTCCCACTAGTTTCAAGACAGCCATTGTTAAACCTCTACTTAAAAAAACACATCTGGACCCAGGGTCTCTAAATAACTATCGACCAGTCTCAAACCTTCCATTCTTTTCTAAAGTTCTAGAAAGAGTGGTGTCTCAGCAACTTTCTGACCATATATTATTTAGTGATCTTTTCGAACCCTTTCAGTCTGCCTTTAGGGCCTGCCACTCCACCGAAACTGTGCTCACTAAAGTCGTAAATGATCTGCTCCTAAACATGGATTCAGATTCCACCTCGGTACTTTTACTACTGGATCTAAGTGCAGCTTTTGACACTATTGATCATCGTATACTCCTTGACCGACTAGAGAACAAACATGGCGTCTCTGGGCTTGTTCTCGCATGGTTACAATCTTATTTATCTGAAAGAACACAGTGTGTCTCTTTTAATAATAAGACATCAATATTCTCTGAGGTGAAATATGGCGTACCTCAGGGCTCTGTTCTTGGCCCTCTGCTCTTCTCCCTATACATCGCACCTCTTGGCCAAATTATACGTAGTTATGGAATTGATTTCCACTGTTACGCTGATGACACTCAGCTGTATCTGCTGATAAAAGCAGAGGATCGATCATAAATTATTAAATTAGAGGCCTGCCTGTCTGCGGTGAAAAACTGGATGTCAAGTAATTTCTTGCTCCTAAATTTGGATAAAACTGAGATGCTGGTCATTGGACCTGCTCGACACAGACATCAGTTTGATCAGGTAACAGTAACTCTAGATAACTGTGTGATATCCCAGAGTTCAACAGTTAAGAACCTTGGCGTCATGTTTGATTCAAATCTTTCTTTTGATCAGCACATTAAAGACATCACAAAGATCGCTTTCTTTCACCTACGCAACATCGCTAAAATCAGGTCTTCTTTATCCATGGCCGATGCAGAGATTCTAATCCACGCCTTTGTATCTTCCAGACTGGATTACTGTAATGTTTTGCTCTCAGGTCTGCCTCGTTCTAGTACCAGAAGCCTTCAAATGGTTCAGAACACTGCAGCTAGAATCTTAACTAAAACTAGAACATTTGACCATATTACACCAGTTTTAGCTTCATTACATTGGCTCCCGATCCATGTTAGATCAGATTTTAAAGTGCTTTTGATGACCTATAAAATTGTAAGTGGGTACTCCCCTTCCTACTTGTCTGATCTACTTCAATCTTATACTCCAACCAGGACTCTCCGCTCTCAGAATACAGGACTCCTGTCTGTCCCCAGAGTGAAAAAGAAGTCAGCAGGCGAAAGGGCCTTTTCTTATCGAGCCCCTTTCCTCTGGAATAACCTCCCTATAGACATCAGACAGTCTGACTCTGTGGAGGTCTTTAAATCCAAACTCAAAACCCATCTTTTTGCCCTAACTTTCAATTAGTTGCTGGTGGGTCGGTCTCAGTCTCAATGTATAATTTCAGCCTAGCAGTCCTGCCGACGAGAACATTATTCATTTTAAGCCGCTGCCTCTCTATAACCCTCTGTTGTTTATGTCCGACAAGCACTGCTGTGTGCCTCTCTCTCTCTCTCTCTCTCTCTCCTCTCTCTCCTTTGAATCAGGCCTCTCCGTGATGGACCATCAGTCGTTCTGTGACGTCTCTCTGCCTCTCTGGTGGTGCCTCATTCCACATGACAGACCTGGACCTCCGTCCTCCAGGAGATTTAGCCTCTCTAACAATTTACCTCAGTCCAAGCTGGCTTATTGGCATGGGTAACATACGTTTATATTACTAAGCAACCCTGAATTAGAAAGAAAAATATGGTCCTTTCTCTAGGTTCACGGTGGAGAGGAGGTTGTGTTGCTCGGGCTGTAGCTCTATCTATTCGACGTGGAGAGGTGGTCGTGTTGCTCTGGCTCCATCTATCTTGACGTGGAGAGGAGGTCGTGTTGCTCTGGCTCTACCTATCTGGCGTGGAGAGGAGGTCGCGTTGCTCTGGCTCTACCTATCTGGCGTGGAGAGGAGGTCGTGTTGCTCTGGCTCTACCTATCTGGCGTGGAGAGGAGGTCGTGTTGCTCTGGCTCTATCTATCTTGACGTGGAGAGGAGGTCGTGTTTCACTGGCTCTACCTATCTGGCGTGGAGAGGTGGTCGTGTTGCTCTGGCTCTATCTATCTGCCGTGGAGAGGAGGTTCGTGTTGCTCTGGCTCTATCTATCTGGCATGGAGAGGAGATTGTGTTGCTCTGGTTCTACCTGTTTGGCGACGCCTGGAAGCTGCTTGACATCCTCCTGGATCCACCTTCTCACATATGTTCACATTACATGTATTATTTTTTGTTATATGGATTGTCTATGTTGTATTTTCATTATGTTGTTACTCTGTACACACGACATCTGTTGCACGTCTGTCCATCCTGGAAGGAGGATCCCTCCTCTGTTGCTCTTCCTGAGCTTTATAACATTTTTTCTCCCTGTTAAAGGTTTTTTTTGGTTAAGTTTTTCCTTATCCGATGAGAGGGTCGTACTGTAAAGGACAGAGGGTGTCGTATCCTGTACAGATTGTAAAGCCCCCTGAGGAAAATTTGTGATTTTGGGCTGTACAAATAAAATTGACTTGACTTGATTTAACTATGTTCAGGGTTCAGTGGTGGAAAGTAACCAAGTACATTTACAACAACTTTTTACATATCACACAAGGATTTTGGCAGTAGGCTACCAGTAAGATCAAAATGTTGGTGATGGCATTACATTAGCAAAATCACTGAGTCAGTTCTCACTAAAGTAAAAGTATCACTAGTATTCTCACTAGTAAGAAAGTATCTCTCTTGAGAATGCACTGCTGCAGTGAATACACCCACTTATTCAGGTGGTTGACACATCTAGAAACAATCACACTTATAATCTGTCTTTTTTCTTGGAAGGTTTTTTTTTTTTACCACCTATAAAGTCATATTTTGAAAACAGTTTATTTCAGATCCAAAGTGATTTTTCCCAAAGATGCAGCACATCCTGAAATATATGTTCATGTTTTGGTTGGAGACATTACTGTCATTTTAAAAACACCTCAAATAACAACTGGTTACACTCACCCCACTCTCCCCTACTGGCTGGTATATAAGCTCTCTCTCTCTCTCGCTCTCTCTCTCTCTCTCTCTCTCTCTCTCTGTCTCTCTGTGTCTCTCTCTCTCTCTCTCTCTGTGTCTCTCTCTCTCTCTCTCTCTCTGTCTCTCTGTGTCTCTCTCTCTCTCCCCCCCTCCCCCTCTCCCTGTCAGGTGACTTCTTGTGAAATCAGTATTTTACTTTCACTTTGTCCCGTTGTGACGCAGATGTTTCCTCCGTGTTAATCTTTTGGTAAGTGACACTTTTCAGTGCTGAATGACTCTCAGCTGATCTCATGTTAGTTTCATCAAAGTGTAAAAAGCTGTTTGTGTTGAAGAGTTTAGCTCTGTGCTAACAGTTAGCTGTTAGCCACCGTGTTCAGGATCACCAGCTGCTCTAACTACAGTAGCTAACCATGCTAACCATGCTAACCATTATGGAGCTCAATATATAAGAAATGAAATGACAAACAGTGTGACAGGACTGAAGGTTATCTGTTAGTGTGATGACAAGAAGTGACACATTAAACATGACTGACACTCACTGATTATTCATGTTTCAAACTCATGACAGGATGTAAAGCAGTCTAATGTTCATTCTTTACTGCAGTAAAAGTACAAATACAACACTGTAAAAGTACTTTGTTAGTGAGAGTTAAAGCTCTGCTCTGAAAACGTCACTCAGGTAAAAGTACACAAGTATTATCAGCTAAATGTACATGATATGAAGAGATTATTATTACTGATGCATTCAGGTGTAAGCTGCTTTTCACTGTTTTGAACTGTTTTATATAATAATAATAATAATAGTAATAATAATAATAATAATAATGCATTTATTTATGTAGCACTTTTCAAAACAGATGTTATAAAGTGTTTCAGAGAGTAAAAGCAGATAAATGAAGTAAAACAATAAGTTAACTGTTAAAAAAGAACAATAATAATGAAATAGTAAAGTGGTAAAACAAATGTGTTTATAAATATATATATTAGGGCTCTCAATCGATTACAATATTTAATCAAGATTAATCCCAAATTAATCACACAGTTTTTATCTGTTCTAAATGTTTCTAAAAGGGAGATTTGTCAAGTATTTAATAATCTTATCAACAAGGGAGTGGACAGATATGCTGCTTTATGCAAATGTATGTATATATTTATTATTGTAAATCAATGAACAACACAAAACAATGACAGATATTGTCCAGAAACCCTCACAGGTTCTGCATTTAGCATAAAACAATATGCTCAGATCATAACATGGCAAACTGCAGCCCAACAGGCAACAACAGCTGTCAGTGTGTCAGTGTTTTTCTTCTTCGCCAAGATTTATCACGAGTTTGGAGCGTTCCTTCACGATGAGCTAGTCTGACCTGGTTGGTACCGATGGATTCATCAGGTTTACTAGTTTCATATGAAACCAGTATCTTCACTCCAGCTTTAAAACTGAACCCGCTACAACCTAAAAATCACAAGTTGTGTTAACGTGTTAAAGAAATGAATGTCTTCCGTGTTCTTCAGGAACATTATCAGTGTTGTTGTTGTAGTGACAGAGTTCATCTCTCCCAGCAGGAGTGGACTCTGCTATGGATCAGTGTGAGGAGGGAGCCCCCCCCCTCTAAAACCACTCAGAGCAAAGATCAGAGGTGAGATGACCATCTCTAACTGTCCTCCATCATTATTCACACTCACTGTCAGACACTCAACTACTCTATAGATATGGTTATAATATTAACTACTAACTACTGACTGGTTATAATATTAACTACTAACTACTGACTGGTTATAATATTAACTACTAACTACTGACTGGTTATAATATTAACTACTAACTACTGACTGGTTATAATATTAACTACTAACTACTGAATGGTTATAATATTAACTACTAACTACTGACTGGTTATAATATTAACTACTAACTACTGACTGGTTATAATATTAACTACTAACTACTGAATGGTTATAATATTAACTACTAACTACTGAATGGTTATAATATTAACTACTAACTACTGACTGGTTATAATATTAACTACTAACTACTGAATGGTTATAATATTAACTACTAACTACTGAATGGTTATAATGTTAACTACTAACTACTGAATGATTATAATATTAACTACTAACTACTGAATGGTTATAATATTAACTACTAACTACTGAATGGTTATAATATTAACTACTAACTGCTGACTGTTATAATATTAACTACTAACTACTGACTGGTTATAATATTAACTACTAACTACTGAATGGTTATAATATTAACTACTAACTACTGAATGGTTATAATATTAACTACTAACTACTGACTGGTTATAATATTAACTACTAACTACTGACTGGTTATAATATCAACTACTAACTACTGAATGGTTATAATATTAACTACTAACTACTGAGTGGTTATAATATTAACTACTAACTACTGACTGGTTATAATATTAACTACTAACTTTTTTATTTTGCCGATACGTTTGGCTGGTTTTCTTTTTTTCCTCCATCTGATAAAATATAATAGCTTAATAATAACAAATAATACACAAAATGTCTAAACTTAAGTAAACATTTATTGAACAACACTTATGGTCTGTCTCTCCAATCTGCACTTTGTGTCTGCACTGCAGTGCATATTTTATTTTGTGCATGATGGTTAATAGTAGTAATAGTACAGAGCTCAAAACCTTTTAAGCACCTTTCCAAAACTGTCCTAAAGCATGTTTTTTATTTATGTTTGTTGACAGACACTGTTACAAGCTATATGGCCATAATCTAAGTGATCAAAACATAATAATAACTTTGTTCACTCGTATTACACAGCCTGCTGCTCATATCTGCTGCGGACTACACAGGCGGTGACGTCATAGAGGCTGTGAAGGACCCATAGACCGTAGAGACGTTTAATGAGGAAGTGAACTTTTTGCTAAATGTTTCGAGAAATTGCTCGTGTTTCGTCCTCACACGCAAACTTGCACTTATGACAAGCATTTTCAGCATCAACTCTAGTAAAGTGTAATCCCGCTTTATAAGTTTAGATTTCTCCGCCATAGTTACTAAGAGCAGAAGCTCTCTGTGTGTGTGTGTGTGTGTGTGTGTGTGTGTGTGTGTGTGTGTGTGTGTGTATGTGTGTGTGTGTGTGTGTGTGTGTGTGTGTGTGTGTATGTGTGTGTGTATGTGTGTGTGTGTGTGTGTGTGTGTGTGTGTGTGTGTGTGTGTGTGTGTCTGCGCTGCAGCAGCGTGCATGTGAGAGCTGCTCCGCCCCGCACGCAGCTAACGTCACCTACGGAGAGAAATTCTCCGTTACCAAAAACAGAATTGATAACGTCGGAGCATTTCATATCTAACCAATTAAATATATAGGGCTTTGAAAGAGACGAATTTAAGCCTACCGGTTTCTCCCGGCAGAATGGCAATTTGATTGACACACAAGGGGCGGTGTCACACGTGTTCCACAGCAACAACAACACTAGCTGCCCGCAGATCTGCCTGCTTGATAATCGGCTTAATATGCTGAGGCATCGGCTGATGCCGATTATGAAAAAATGTCAAATAATCGGCCCGATTAATCGGCCGACCGATAAATCGGTCGACCTCTAGTTATAATATTAACTACTAACTACTGACTGGTTATAATATTAACTACTAACTACTGAATGGTTATAATATCAACTACTAACTACTGAATGGTTATAATATCAACTACTAACTACTGAATGGTTATAATATTAACTACTAACTACTGAATAGTTATAATATTAACTACTAACTACTGAATGGTTATAATATTAACTACTAACTACTGAATAGTTATAATGTTAAATACTAACTACTGACTGGTTATAATATTAACTACTAACTACTGAATGGTTATAATATCAACTACTAACTACTGAATGGTTATAATATTAACTACTAACTACTGAATAGTTATAATATTAACTACTAACTACTGAATGGTTATAATATTAACTACTAACTACTGAATGGTTATAATATTAACTACTAACTACTGAATGGTTATAATATTAACTACTAACTACTGAATGGTTATAATATTAACTACTAACTACTGAATAGTTATAATATTAACTACTAACTACTGAATGGTTATAATATTAACTACTAACTACTGAATGGTTATAATATTAACTACTAACTACTGAATAGTTATAATGTTAAATACTAACTTTATTAGTGAACAAAGAGTCAACAACTGATTAGTCAACTAATCAACTGAGAGGAGACGGTTTCTTTCATCAGATTAAGTTTTGATCAACAGGAGAACGTTACTCATCACTGTCTCTGGTTCTGTCAGGATGCAGCAGCAGAAACAAGACTCTCCTGGACCAGATCCTGGACCTGGACCTGGACCTGGACCTGGACCTGGACCTGGACCTGGACCTGGACCTGGACCTGGATCCAGCTGTGTGTCCATGAAGAGTGACCGGTCTATGCTTCTTCCTATTTGCTTTAAAGTCGGACAAGCTGCTGATGGAAGGTAATAATTTAAAACTGAACTTTGTTATTATCTGACTCTCTCAGAGCTTCATAGTCGAGGTGGGCGATGCTACAGAATGTGGTTTTGATCTGATGCCCAGTGATACCAGAACCAGAACCACCAGCCAGATGCTGATATGTTTATTATTAATAACAGCTGATGTACTGACATACAGGGGAGAGCCATGAAGTTTCATCACCACCGAGTCATTTATCAAACATCTCTCCTCATTATTTAATCACATTCATGTTCAAACACACGAGTTAATGTTCAATAACTAAAATGTTTATTCTATGAATTCTGTGAACTAACGAGTTGATCGTTGTACACATTGTCATGATCCAATTTAATATGTAAGCCAACAGATGTCATGTTTTAAGCTGGTTTTATTGTAGCATATATTCAACAGCCTATTATATGTATGTACAATTTGTGAACAGTGAACATGTATGTCATATGTAGGCCTAATGGAATGAATGAAATGTATAGAAAAATACATTTGAAGTGGGATTTATTACCAAGATATACGTATAAATATAGATATATCAAGATACATGTGATGATCATGTCATGGAACTGCTGAATTAAGGTACTGGGACCTTTTTTGGTCCAGTTCAGGCACTGGTCCTAAACAAGTCATTACATGCTCTTCATCACATTTAATACCACTTTAATGTTTAAACTGAGTAACAGTTAATAAATGTACAGAAATAATAAATGCTTTTAACTCTTGAATTATCTTAACATTTAAAATAAAATGATCCGGTGTGTCTCAGTATGTTATTCCTGAGACTCGGGATTTGATTTGATTAAATCTGAATCTTGTGTTGAATCTCTTTTAATTTGATCAGTTACACCTGTGTTAACCCTGCAATTACATGTTAAGATGGCTGCTGTGAAAACGGCCTATTGTGGTGCTTTCAAAGCAAGCTGCAGGAATAAATAGAAACAGGGCGTCCTACAAAAGTGTCATTCTCAAGAGAGACTGAGTACAACTTGGTGGCCACAGAGTGAGTTTTTGTGGCCACGGACCATCAGGTCCTGGTTATTGTCGAACTCTGGATCTGATCTGATTTCATCAAATCTGAATCTGGTGTCGACTCTCTGTTGAATCCGTTTGTCTTCAACGATGAACATTTGTTACAAAGTTAAAATAACTGAAACCAGAAGTTTTATATTATATTAGTTTTGATATCTGAACAGAATCTGGTCAAAAGTATTTTTTCCATTTTTTCATTAATTAGTTGTTTGTTTGTATCAGGATCCAGCAGCAGAGACCAGACTCTCCTGAATCTGGACTTGAACCCAGCTGTGTGTCCATGAAGAGTGACCGGTCTATGGATCAACCTTTCTTCTTTAAGGGTGGACAAGCTGCTGATGGAAGGTAAGAATTAATTTTATGCAATTTACCTATATATGCAATAAATCCTTTCTAAAGAACAGTGTTTTTCCCAATAAAATGAAAATGGCTAAGGTGGTTCCAATCTATAAAAATGGTGACAAACATATTGTATCAAATTATAGACCTGTGTCTTTGCTACCTCAGTTTACTGAAATATTTGAAAAGCTATTTGTGAATAGACTTGATGACTTCATTAAGAAATATGAGTTATTTAGTGATCATCAATATGGGTTTAGGAATAATCGATCAACATCTGTAGCCGTGATGCATTTTGTAGAAAATATAGCAACAGCAAGAGATCAGAAACAACACACTGTGGTTGCATTTATTGATTTACATAAAGCATTTGATACAGTTGATCAATCCTTACTGTTGCAGAAACTGGAACGTTATGGTTTAGGAGGTGTCACATAAAATTGGTTGGGCAGTTATTTAAGCAATAGGTTTCAGTATGTAAAAAGTAATAATACTGAATCACAGTTTAGAAGTTTAACCTGTGGTGTTCCACAAGGTTCAGGACTGGAACCTAAGTTATTTATACTTTATTTAAATTATATTTTTAAAGTATCCAATATGTTGAAGTTTGTTACGTTTGCGGATGATACAAATGTATTTTGTTCAGGGAATGATATAAAAGAATAATTGAAAACAGTAGAAAGAGAATTGATAGTGCTAAAAATAAATGGTTTGATATTAATAAATTATCCCTAAATGAAAATAAAACAACATTTATGGTTTTTGGTGGTGGCAGGGTTAATTGTGAAATAAAATTGAATTTAAATGGATTTGAAATTGAATGTGTCTATCAAACAAAATTCCTGGGAGTGATTATAGATCAGAAACTTTGTTGGAAGCCACATATAGAACACATCAAACATAGAACACATCAAACAGAAATTATCCAAATCCATCGCTATTCATTACAAAACAAAAGATCTGTTGAATAAGAAGTGTTTGTATATATTGTATTGCTCACTTATAATGCCATATATGTCATATTGTGTTGAGGTTTAGGGAAATTTATGATGTACTGACATACAGGGGAGAGCCATGAAGTTTCATCACCACCGAGTCATTTATCAAACATCTCTCCTCATTATTTAATCACATTCATGTTCAAACACACGAGTTAATGTTCAATAACTAAAATGTTTATTCTATGAATTCTGTGAACTAACGAGTTGATCGTTGTACATCTTGTCATGATCCAATTTAATATGTAGGCCAACAGATGTCATGTTTTAAGCTGGTTTTATTGTAGCATATATTCAACAGCCTATTATATGTATGTACAATTTGTGAACAGTGAACATGTATGTCATATGTAGGCCTAATGGAATGAATGAAATGTATAGAAAAATACATTTGAAGTGGGATATATTACCAAGATATACGTATAAATATAGATATATCAAGATACATGTGATGATCATGTCATGGAACTGCTGAATTAAGGTACTGGGACCTTTTTTGGTCCAGTTCAGGCACTGGTCCTAAACAAGTCATTACATGCTCTTCATCACATTTAAAACCACTTTAATGTTTAAACTGAGTAACAGTTAATAAATGTACAGAAATAATAAATGCTTTTAACTCTTGAATTATCTTAACATTTAAAATAAAATGATCCGGTGTGTCTCAGTATGTTATTCCTGAGACTCGGGATTTGATTTGATTAAATCTGAATCTTGTGTTGAATCTCTTTTAATTTGATCAGTTACACCTGTGTTAACCCTGCAATTACATGTTAAGATGGCTGCTGTGAAAACGGCCTATTGTGGTGCTTTCAAAGCAAGCTGCAGGAATAAATAGAAACAGGGCGTCCTACAAAAGTGTCATTCTCAAGAGAGACCGAGTACAACTTGGTGGCCACAGAGTGAGTTTTTGTGGCCACGGACCATCAGGTCCTGGTTACTGTCGAACTCTGGATCTGATCTGATTTCATCAAATCTGAATCTGGTGTCGACTCTCTGTTGAATCCGTTTGTCTTCAACGATGAACATTTGTTACAAAGTTAAAATAACTGAAACCAGAAGTTTTATATTATATTAGTTTTGATATCTGAACAGAATCTGGTCAAAAGTATTTTTTCATTAGTTAGTTGTTTGTTTGTATCAGGATCCAGCAGCAGAGACCAGACTCTCCTGAATCTGGACCTGAACCCAGCTGTGTGTCCATGAAGAGTGACCGGTCTATGTATCAACCTATCTTCTTTAAAGCTGCTGATGGAAGGTAAGAATTAATTTTATGCAATTTACCTATATATGCAATAAATCCTTTCTAAAGAACAGTGTTTTTCCCAATAAAATGAAAATGGCTAAGGTGGTTCCAATCTATAAAAATGGTGACAAACATATTGTATCAAATTATAGACCTGTGTCTTTGCTACCTCAGTTTACTGAAATATTTGAAAAGCTATTTGTGAATAGACTTGATGACTTCATTAAGAAATATGAGTTATTTAGTGATCATCAATATGGGTTTAGGAATAATCGATCAACATCTGTAGCCGTGATGCATTTTGTAGAAAATATAGCAACACAAGGATCCAAAAAGGGGGAAAACAACAGACAGTGAATTCAGTTGA
>CAKAOJ020000332.1:0-17500 GCA_916701645.2 Sebastolobus alascanus
AAAAGTTTATGAAAAAAAGTCATAGTATAGTATGTCGAAAAATTTGATGAAAAAAAAGTCATAGTATAGTATGTTGAAAAATTCCAAGAAAAAAGTCATAGTATAGCATGTCGAAAAGTTTATCAAAAAAAAGTCATAGTATAGCATGTCGAAAAGTTTATAAAAAAAAAGTCATAGTATAGTATGTTGAAAAATTCCATGAAAAAAGTCATAGTATAGCATGTCGAAAAGTTTATCAAAAAAAAGTCTTAGTATAGTATGTCGAAATTTTTTATGCAAAAAAAAACTTAGTAGAGTATGTCGAGTAATTTCATGAAAAAAAGTCATGTTATAGTATGTCGAAAAATTGAATGAAAAAAAGTCATAGTATAGTATGTCGGAAAATTGAATGAAAAAAAGTCATAGTATAGTATGTTGAAAATTTAATGAAAAAAAGTCATAGTATGGTATGTCGAAAAATTTCATGAAAAGAAGTCATAGTATAGTATGTCGAAAATTTTATGAAAAAAAGTCATAGTATAGTATGTTGAAAAATTTAATGAAGAAAAGTCATAATATAGTATGTCGAAAAATTTCATGAAAAGAGGTCATAGTATAGTATGTCGAAAAATTTCATGAAAAAAAGTCATAGTATAGTATGTCGAAAAATTTCACCAAAAAAAGTCATAGTATAGTATGTCGAAATTTTTATGAAAAAAAGTCATAGTATAGTTTTTCGAAATTTTTATGAAAAAAAGTCATAGTATAGTATGTCGAAAAATTTCATGAAAAGAATTCATAGTATAGTATGTCGAAAATTTTATGAAAAAAAGTCATAGTATAGTATGTTGAAAAATTTCACTAAAAAAAGTCATAGTATAGTATGTCGGAAAATTAAATGAAAAAAAGTCATAGTATAGTATGTTGAAAAATTCCAAGAAAAAAGTCATAGTATAGCATGTCGAAAAGTTTATCAAAAAAAAGTCCTAGTATAGCATGTCAAAAAGTTTATAAAAAAAAAGTCATAGTATAGTATGTTGAAAAATTCCATGAAAAAAGTCATAATATAGCATGTCGAAAAGTTTATCAAAAAAAAGTCTTAGTATAGTATGTCGAAATTTTTTATGCAAAAAAAAACTTAGAGTATGTCGAGTAATTTCATGAAAAAAAGTCATGTTATAGTATGTCGAAAAATTGAATGAAAAAAAGTCATAGTATAGTATGTCGGAAAATTGAATGAAAAAAAGTCATAGTATAGTATGTCGAAAAATTTCATGAAAAGAAGTCATAGTATAGTATGTCGAAAATTTTATGAAAAAAAGTCATAGTATAGTATGTTGAAAAATTTAATGAAGAAAAGTCATAATATAGTATGTCGAAAAATTTCATGAAAAGAAGTCATAGTATAGTATGTCGAAAAATTTCATGAAAAAAAGTCATAGTATAGTATGTCGAAAAATTTCACCAAAAAAAGTCATAGTATAGTATGTCGAAATTTTTATGAAAAAAAGTCATAGTATAGTTTTTCGAAATTTTTATGAAAAAAAGTCATAGTATAGTATGTCGAAAAATTCCAAGAAAACAGTCACAGTATAGCATGTTGAAAAGTTTATCAAAAAAAAGTCATAGTATAGCATGTCGAAAAGTTTATAAAAAAAAAGTCTTAGTATAGTATGTCGAGTAATTTCTTGAAAAAAAGTCATGTTATAGTATGTCGAAAAATTGAATGAAAAAAAGTCATAGTATAGTATGTCGAAAAATTTAAAAAAAAAAGTCATAGTATAGTATGTCGGAAAATTAAATGAAAAAAAGTCATAGTATAGTATGTCGGAAAATTGAATGAAAAAAAGTCATAGTATAGTATGTCGAAAAATTTCATGAAAAGAAGTCATAGTATAGTATGTCGAAAATTTTATGAAAAAAAGTCATAGTACAGTATGTTGAAAAATTTAATGAAAAAAAGTCATAGTATAGTATGTCGAAAAATTTATGAAAAAAAGTCATAGTATAGTATATCGAAAAAATTTCATGAAAAAAAGTCTTAGTATAGTATGTCGAAAATTTTTATGCAAAAAAAAACTTAGTATAGTATGTCGAGTAATTTCATGAAAAAAAGTCATGTTATAGTATGTCGAAAAATTGAATGAAAAAAAGTCATAGTATAGTATGTCGAAAAATTTCATGAAAAGAAGTCATAGTATACTATGTCGAAAAATTTAATTAAAAAAAGTCATAGTATAGTATGTCGAAAAATTTCATGAAAAGAAGTCATAGTATACTATGTCGAAAAATTTTATGAAAAAAAGTCATAGTATAGTATGTCGAAAAATTTCATGAAAAAAAGTCATAGTATAGTATGTCGAAAAATTCCATGAAAAAAGTCATAATATAGCATGTCGAAAAGTTTATCAAAAAAAAGTCTTAGTATAGTATGTCGAAATTTTTTATGCAAAAAAAAACATAGAGTATGTCGAGTAATTTCATGAAAAAAAGTCATGTTATAGTATGTCGAAAAATTGAATGAAAAAAAGTCATAGTATAGTATGTCGGAAAATTGAATGAAAAAAAGTCATAGTATAGTATGTCGAAAAATTTCATGAAAAGAAGTCAGTATAGTATGTCGAAAACTTAATGAAAAAAAGTCATAGTATAGTATGTTGAAAAATTTAATGAAAAAAAATCATAGTATAGTATGTCGAAAAATTTCACTAAAAAAAGTCATAGTATAGTATGTCGGAAAATTAAATGAAAAAAAGTCATAGTATAATATGTCGAAAAATTTCATGAAAAAAAGTCATAGTATAGTATGTCGAAAATTTGATGAAAAAAAGTCATAGTATAGTATGTCGAAAAATTTCATGAAAAAAAGTAATAGTATAGTATGTCGAAAAATTTATGAAAAAAAGTCATGGTATAGTATGTCGAAAAGTTTATTAAAAAAGTCATAGTATAGTGTGTCGAAAAATTTCCCTAAAAAAAGCCATAGTATAGTATGTCGGAAAATTAAATGAAAAAAAGTCATAGTATAGTATGTCGAAAAATTTCACTAAAAAAAGTCATAGTATAGTGTGTCGAAAATTTGATGAAAAAAAGTCATAGTATAGTATGTCGAAAAATTTGATGAAAAAAAGTCATAGTATAGTATGTCGAAAAATTTATGAAAAAAAGTCATAGTATAGTATATCGAAAAAATTTCATGAAAAAAAGTCATAGTATAATATGTCGAAAATTTGATGAAAAAAAGTCATAGTATAGTATGTCGAAAAATTTCATGAAAAAAAGTCATAGTATAGTATGTCGAGTAATTTCATGAAAAAAAGTCATAGTATAGTATGTCGAAAAATTGAATGAAAAAAAGTCATGGTATAGTATGTCGAAAAGTTTATTAAAAAAGTCATAGTATAGTATGTCGAAAAATTTCACTAAAAAAAGTCATAGTATAGCATGTCGAAAAGTTTATCAAAAAAAAGTCATAGTATAATATCTCGAAAAATTTTATTAAAAAGAAGTCTTACTATAGTATGTCAAATTTTTATGCAAAAAAAAACTTAGTATAGTATGTCGAGTAATTTCATGAAAAAAAGTCATGTTATAGTATGTCGAAAAATTGAATGATAAAAAGTCATAGTATAGTATGTCGAAAATTTTATGAAAAAAAGTCATAGTATAGTATGTCGAAAAATTTCATGAAAAAAAGTCATAGTATAGTATGTCGAAAATTTTATGAAAAAAATTCATAGTATAGTATGTGGAAAATTTTATGAAAAAAAGTCATAGTATAGTATGTCGAAAAGTTTATGAAAAAAAGTCATAGTATAGTATGTCGAAAAATTTCATGAAAAAAAAGTCATAGTATAGTATGTTGAAAAATTCCAAGAAAAAAGTCATAGTATAGCATGTCGAAAAGTTTATCAAAAAAAAGTCATAGTATAGTATGTCGAAAAGTTTATCAAAAAAAAGTCATAGTATAGTATGTCGAGTAATTTCATGAAAAAAAGTCATAGTATACTATGTCGAAAAATTTAATGAAAAAAAGTCATAGTATAGTATGTCGAAAAATTTCATGAAAAAAAATCATAGTATAGTATGTCGAAAAAATAATGAAAAAAAGTCATAGTATAGTATGTCGAAAAATTTCATGAAAAAAAGTCATAGTATAGTATGTCGAAAATTTAATGAAAAAAAGTCATAGTATAGTATGTCGAAAATTTAATGAAAAAAAGTCATAGTATAGTATGTCGAAAAATTTCATGAAAAAAAGTCATAGTATAGTATGTCGAAAAATTTCATGAAAAAAAGTCATAGTATAGTATGTCGAAAAATTTAATGAAAAAAAGTCATAGTATAGTATGTCGAAAATTTTATGAAAAAAAGTCATAGTATAGTATGTCGAAAATTTCATGAAAAAAAGTCATAGTATAGTATGTCGAAAAATTTCATGAAAAAAAGTCATTGTATTGTATGTCGAAAAGTTTATTAAAAAAAGAAATAGTATAGTATGTCTGAAAATGAAATGAAAAAAAGTCATAGTATAGTATGTCGAAAAATTTCATGAAAAAAGTCATAGTATAGTATGTCAGAAAATTTAATGAAAAAAAGTCAGTGTAATATGTCGAAAAATTTCATGAAAAAAAGTCATAGTATAGTTTGTCGAAAAATTTGATGAAAAAAAAGTCATAGTATAGTATGTTGAAAAATTCCAAGAAAAAAGTCATAGTATAGCATGTCGAAAAGTTTATAAAAAAAAAGTCATAGTATAGCATGTCGAAAAGTTTATAAAAAAAAAGTCTTAGTATAGTATGTCGAAAAATTTCACTAAAAAAAGTCATAGTATAGAATGTCGGAAAATTAAATGAAAAAAAGTCATAGTATATGTCGAAAAATTTCATGAAAAAAAGTCATAGTATAGTATGTCGAAAATTTGATGAAAAAAAGTCATAGTATAGTATGTCGAAAAAATTCATGAAAAAAAGTAATAGTATAGTATGTTGAAAAATTTATGAAAAAAGTCATAGTATAGCATGTCGAAAAGTTTATCAAAAAAAAGTCTTAGTATAGTATGTCGAGATTTTTTATGCAAAAAAAAACTTAGTATAGTATGTCGAGTAATTTCATGAAAAAAAGTCATAGTATAGTATGTCGGAAAATTTAATGAAAAAAAGTCATTGTATAATATGTCGAAAAATTTCATGAAAAAAAGTCATAGTATAGTATGTCGAAAAATTTCACAAAAAAAAGTCATAGTATAGTGTCGAAAATTTGATGAAAAAAAATCATAGTATAGTATGTCGAAAAATTTGATGAAAAAAAGTCATAGTATAGTATGTCGAAAAATTTATGAAAAAAAGTCATAGTATAGTATATCGAAAAAATTTCATGAAAAAAAGTCATAGATTAGTATGTCGAAAATTTTATGAAAAAAAGTCACAGTATAGTATGTTGAAAAATTTCATGAAAAAAAGTCATAGTATAGTATGTCGGAAAATTAAATGAAAAAAAGTCATAGTATAGTATGTCGAAAAATTTCATGAAAAAAAGTCATAGTATAGTATGTCGGAAAATTGAATGAAAAAAAGTTATAGTATAGTATGTCGGAAAATTGAATGAAAAAAAGTCATAGTATAGTATGTCGAAAATTTTATGAAAAAAAGTCACAGTATAGTATGTCGAAAAATTTCACTAAAAAAAGTCATAGTATAGTATGTCGGAAAATTTAATGAAAAAAAGTCATAGTATAATATGTCGAAAAATTTCATGAAAAAAAGTCATAGTATAGTATGTCGAAAATTTGATGAAAAAAAGTCATAGTATAGTATGTCGAAAAATTTCATGAAAAAAAGTCATAGTATAGTATGTCGAAAAATTGAATGAAAAAAAGTCATGGTATAGTATGTCAAAGTTTATTAAAAAAAAGTCATAGTATAGTATGTCGAAAATTTGATGAAAAAGTCATAGTATAGTATGTCGAAAAATTTTATGAAAAAAAAGTCATAGTATAGTATGTTGAAAAATTCCATGAAAAAAGTCATAGTATAGCATGTCGAAAAGTTTATCAAAAAAAAGTCATAGTATAGTATGTCATAAATATTCATAAAAAGTGGTATTCTAGTATGTAGTGGTAATAATAGCAATACACATTGTGAGCCTTTAATCAACGGCGTAGACTGCAGAGCAGCACAAAGAGCTGTGTGTTCTACTGAGTCAATGTGTAGGTGCCGATATCACATCCTCACATCTCACTCCCTGGAGCTTTCTGCTCAGGCAGGGCTTTGATACAGCGTCAAGCCTGACGGAGAAGGAGACGAGAGAGAGAGAAAGGAAAGGAGCGAGAAAGGAGATAAGAGAGAAAGGAAAGGAGAGAGAAAGGAGATAAGAGAGAAAGGAAAGGAGAGAGAAAGGAGATGAGAAAGAAAGGAAAGGAGAGAGAAAGGAGATGAGAGAGAAAGAAAAGGAGAGAGAAAGGAGATGAGAAAGAAAGGAAAGGAGAGAGAAAGGAGACGAGAGAGAAAAGAAAGGAGAGAGAAAGGAGAAGAGAGAGAAAGGAAAGGAGAGAGAAAGGAAACGAGAAGGAAAGGAAAGGAGAGAGAAAGGAAACGAGAAGGAAAGGAAAGGAGACGAGAAGAAAAGGAAAGGAGACGAGAAGAAAAGGAAAGGAGATGAGAAGGAAAGGAAAGGAGAGAGAAAGGAAAGGAGAGAGAAAGGAGAAGAGAGAGAAAGGGAAGGAGAGAGAAAGGAGACGAGAGAGAAAAGAAAGGAGAGAGAAAGGAGAAGAGAGAGAAAGGAAAGGAGAGAGAAAGGAAACGAGAAGGAAAGGAAAGGAGAGAGAAAGGAAACGAGAAGGAAAGGAAAGGAGACGAGAAGAAAAGGAAAGGAGACGAGAAGAAAAGGAAAGGAGATGAGAAGGAAAGGAAAGGAGAGAGAAAGGAAAGGAGAGAGAAAGGAGAAGAGAGAGAAAGGGAAGGAGAGAGAAAGGAGACGAGAGAGAAAGGAAAGGAGAGAGAAAGGAGAAGAGAGAGAAAGGAAAGGAGAGAGAAAGGAGATGAGAGAGAAAGGAAAGGAGAGAGAAAGGAGATGAGAGAGAAAGGAAAGGAGAGTGAAAGGAGAAGAGAGAGAAAGGAAAGGAGAGAGAAAGGAAAGGAGAGAGAAAGGAGATGAGAAAGAAAGGAAAGGAGAGAGAAAGTAGACGAGAGAGAAAAGAAAGGAGAGAGAAAGGCGAAGAGAGAGAAAGGAAAGGAGAGAGAAAGGAAACGAGAAGGAAAGGAAAGGAGAGAGAAAGGAAACGAGAAGGAAAGGAAAGGAGACGAGAAGAAAAGGAAAGGAGACGAGAAGAAAAGGAAAGGAGACGAGAAGGAAAGGAAAGGAGAGAGAAAGGAAACGAGAAGGAAAGGAAAGGAGACGAGAAGGAAAGGAAAGGAGACGAGAAGGAAAGGAAAGGAGAGAGAAAGGAGAAGAGAGAAAGGGAAGGAGAGAGAAAGGAGACGAGAGAGAAAGGAAAGGAGAGAGAAAGGAAACGAGACGGAAAGGAAAGGTGACGAGAAGGAAAGGAAAGGAGAGAGAAAGGAGACGAGAAGGACAGGAAAGGTCTCTTACCATGCTCCCTCTCTTTGCCTCCTTCAGGACTTCCCTCAGCTCTACGAGGAGGCCCGGTTCTACCAGCTGACTCCGATGGTTCGGGAGTTGGAGCGCTGGCAGGCGGAGCGGGAGGCCGAGCGGGCGCCGCCCTGCGAGTGTCTGGTGGTTCGAGTTACGCCCGATCTGGGCGAGAGGATCGCGCTGAGCGGAGAGAAGGTTCTGATCGAGGAGATCTTCCCCGAGACCGGAGACGTCATGTGTAACTCCGTCAACGCCGGCTGGAACCAAGACCCGACCCACGTGATCCGCTTCCCCCTCAACGGATACTGCAGACTCAACTCTGTACAGGTCAGTACTACACCTGGACTACACCTGTACTACACCTGTACTACACCTGGACTACACCTGTACTACACCTGTACTACACCTGTACTACACCTGGACTACACCTGTATTACACCTGAACTACACCCGTACTACACCTGTACTACACCTGTATTACACCTGTACTACACCTGTACTACACCTGTATTACACCTCTACTACACCTGTACTACACCTGTATTACACCTGAACTACACCCGTACTACACCTGTACTACACCTGCATTACACCTGTACTACACCTGTACTACACCTGTATTACACCTGGACTACATCCGTACTACACCTGTACTACACCTGGACTACACCTGGACTACACCTGTACTATACCTGTACTACACCTGTACTACACCTGTATTACACCTGAACTACACCCGTACTACACCCGTATTACACCTGTATTACACCTGTACTACACCTGTACTACACCTGTATTACACCTGAACTACACCCGTACTACACCTGTACTACACCTGTATTACACCTGTACTACACCTGTACTACACCTGTATTACACCTCTACTACACCTGTACTACACCTGTATTACACCTGAACTACACCCGTACTACACCTGTACTACACCTGCATTACACCTGTACTACACCTGTACTACACCTGTATTACACCTGGACTACATCCGTACTACACCTGTACTACACCTGGACTACACCTGGACTACACCTGTACTATACCTGTACTACACCTGTACTACACCTGTATTACACCTGAACTACACCCGTACTACACCCGTATTACACCTGTATTACACCTGTACTACACCTGTACTACACCTGTATTACACCTGTTGTACACCCGTACTACACCCGTACTACACCCGGACTACACCTGTACTACACCTGGACTACACCTGGACTACACCTGGACTACACCTGTACTATACCTGTACTACACCTGTATTACACCTGGACTACACCTGTACTACACCTGTACTACACCCGTACTACACCTGTACTACACCTGTACTACACCTTTGCTTCACCTGACACATCTACTACATCTGTACTACACCTGTACTGCACCTGTACTACACCTGTACTACACCTGTATTACACCTGTACTACACCTGTATTACACCTGGACTACACCCGTACTACACCTGTACTACATCTGTACTACACCTGTACTACACCTGTACTACACCTGTACTACACCTGTACTACACCTTTGCTTCACCTGACACATCTACTACATCTGTACTACACCTGTACTGCACCTGTACTACACCTGTACTACACCTGTATTACACCTGTACACCTGTACTACACCTGTACTACACCTGTCTGACTGACTCACTGCTGTCTTCAGGTCCTGGAGCGTCTGTTTCAGAAAGGCTTCATCATGAAGGCGTCCTGCGGCGGCGGCGTCGACTCGTCACAGATCAGCGAGTACGTCTTGTGTCGTGATCTGAAGCACAGCCGGTCCAACACCAGCACCACGATCCGGATCAAACAGGAGCCGCTGGACTAACCTCCACCTCCACCTTCCTTCACCTCCACCTCCTCCTCCACCTTCCCCACCTCCAGCTCCACCTCCTCCTCCACCTTCCTCACCTCCACCTCCACCACCACCTCCACCTTCCCCACCTCCACCTCCACCTCCACCTCCACCACCACCTCCACCTTCCCCACTTCCACCTCCACCTCCACCACCACCTCCACCTTCCCCACCTCCACCTCCATCTCCACCTCTACCACCTCCACCACCTCCACCTTCTCCACCACCTCCACCTCCACCTCCACCACTTCCACCACCTCCACCTCCACCTCCACCACCTCCACCTCCTCCACCACCTCCACCACCTCCTCCACCACCTCCACCTCCACCACTTCCACCACCTCCACCTCCACCACCTCCACCTCCTCCACCATCTCCACCTCCACCTTCCCCACCTTCCCCACCTCCACCTCCACCACCTCCACCACCTCCACCTCCACCTCCACCTTCCCCACCTCCACCTCCACCACCTCCACCTCCACCTCCACCTTCCCCACCTCCACCTCCACCACCTCCACCTCCACCTCCACCTTCCCCACCTTCCCCACCTCCACCTCCACCACCTCCACCTCCACCACCTCCACCTTCCCCACCTCCACCTCCACCTCCACCTTCCCCACCTCCACCTCCACCTTCCCCACCTCCACCTCCACCTCCACCTCCTCCACCTCCACCTTCCCCACCTCCACCTCCACCTCCTCCACCTCCACCTTCCCCACCTCCACCTCCACCTCCACCACCACCTCCACCTTCCCCACCTCCGACCTTTGACCTCTGCAGGCTTTGATCCTGATGCTGAAGCCACAAGTCAGTGAACAGGTATAGATATCTGTAATAACAGGTGAATGGTGGTTTTTATACCTTCATTCTCTTTATAACGCTGCCCCTTTTCAAACTGTATAGTTCATGTGTTTGTTAGCTGGTGTCAATATTTTTTATTCGTACAGACGTAATTAATTAATTAATAAAAACATAAAAAAGTCACGACGTCTTCAGTTTTACAAATTCTACAAAAACTAACTGACTTCTTTGTCATTTTCTTTATTTCATTTTTTTTGCAAAGGTACAAACAACTGTAAAATTGCATTGCCTGAAATGCGTCAGGATTGAATACAGAATGTAGGAAATATAAATAGTCGCAAAAATTGTGTCCTTCCAACAGATGATATTTCTCCGACCGACTGAACGTACAGTTCTCAGGTAGAGCTCTAGACTATACAAACCAAATGCCCGGTATGAGGGGAAAAGACATTTAAAGCGTTAAAAACCTTCCATGTACACACACACACCCTCCAACACGTCATCTTAAAAACTTTCAACAGCAAACTGTGAAGCCAAACTGCATATTCAACTACTGGACACATTAATATGTTGAACAGTACGAGGTCGATGTTCTCACACTGATCTGAAGGTTCGGAGTCACACTGAGCTAACGGTGACATCACACGTCAGGCGGAGGAGGAGGAGGATGAAGAGGAGGAGGATGAAGAGGAGGATGAAGAGGAATGTTGTGTTTGTTAGCGGTGATGAACGTAGCCTGAGTGAGTTCACTGTCTGGAGGAGAACCAGCTCCCTGTGATGACTTCAAACTGGGTTAAAGGGACAGTTCAACATTTAGTGAAATCCTCTTCTCCTTCTTCTTCTCCTTCTCTGTTCGTTCAGTATGAAGCTACAGCCAGCAGCTGCTTAGCGTAGCTTAGCTTAGCTTAGCATAAAGACTGGAAACAGGAGGGAACACCAGCAGCTAAAGTTCACTGATTCATCTGTACAAAAATAAAAGTGTAAAAACTAGAATTCACTGTTTCTTTAACGATGTTCAGGTTTTATAAATGCGTCTGTTTGCTCGTGGTGATGTTGATCAGTGAGCTTTAGAGCTTCCTGTCTTTATGCTAAGCTAACCAGCTGAATGAATTAGAGCTGCACAATCAATCTAATATCACAAATCAATAATCACAATTAGATTATTTTTTCTAAATCGTGCAGCTCTAATGAGTCAATCTGAACATGTGACCGTCAGAGAGGAAGAGAAGAAGAAGAAGAAGAGGAGGAGGAGGAAGAGGAGGAGGAGGAGGAGTTAACCGCCATCAGCATGATGAACTGCCGCCGTTCATTCGACCGTCGCGGCGTCACAGTCCTCGCGGTGCACGTTCCTCACGGGTTCCTCACGGTGCATGTTCCTCACGGTGTGCACGTTCCTCACGGTGTGCACGTTCCTCACGGGTTCCTCACGGTGTGCACGTTCCTCGCGGTGCACGTTCCTCACGGTGTGCACCTCCTCACGGTGTGCACGTTCCTCGCGGTGCACGTTCCTCACGGTGTGCACCTCCTCACGGTGTGCACCTCCTCACGGTGTGCACGTTCCTCGCGGTGTGCACGTTCCTTGCGGTGCACGTTCCTCTGACAACATGATGCTCAATAATAACTCCTGATGTTCTGCTTGGCGTTTGAACGTGTGATCAGAACCCTTGGCGGCTCGGCGGCGTCCTGAGTGGCGTCCTGAGTTGCTGCAGGTCGGACTCTGAAGCACCTGTTCAGGTACAGCTCTGGAGTCAAACACCTGTAATGATCCCGTCAGCAGCAGGATCAGGAAAACACCACCAGGGTCCAGTTCACACCTGCACCTCAGTCGCTCCTCCGTGGTTCCTGTCGGAGACGAACTCCACCGGCGTGTTTAACAGCAGCAGGACGCCGTCAGTGGCGTCTCATTAACGGTCGGTGGTCAGAAGTTAAAACAGTGAACGGTGGACGTCGTACCGACGCTGCGTTCACGTCTCCATGTTTAAATCGGGGCTGTCGGCGTTAACGCCATCACAACTAATAACCAATAACACGAATATCTTTAACGATTGTTTCTGACTGTGATCCAAACATCTCCAAAAAGTCCAATAAGTCCAATAAGTCCAATAACTCCAATGAGTCCAATATCTCCAATAAGTCCAATGAGTCCAATATCTCCAATAAGTCCAATAAGTCCAATAAGTCCAATGAGTCCAATGAGTCCAATATCTCCAATAAGTCCAATAACTCCAATAATTCCAATATCTCCAATAAGTCCAATAAGTCCAATAAGTCCAATGAGTCCAATATCTCCAATAAGTCCAATAACTCCAATAATTCCAATAACTCCAATGAGTCCAATAAGTCCAATGACTCCAATAAGTCCAATAAGTCCAATAACCGCAATAAGTCCAATAACTCCAATAACTCCAATAAGTCCAATAACTCCAATAAGTCAAATAACTACAATAAGTCCAATATGTCCAATAACTCCAATATGTCCAATAACTCCAATATGTCCAATATGTCCAATATGTCCAATAACTCCAATATGTCCAATATGTCCAATAACTCCAATAAGTCCAATAACTCCAATAAGTCCAATGACTCCAATAAGTCCAATAAGTCCAATAACTCCAATAACTCCAATGACTCCAATGACTCCAATAAGTCCAATAAGTCCAATAACTCCAATAACTCCAATAAGTTCAATAAGTCCAAAAGTATAAAACAGTCCAAATAGATGGAATCATTTCTAAATTCACAACATTCAGTCCAGATTTGTTGGCGTTTAGCCTTCTGAAAACTACATTTTCCCTGAAGGGAGGCGGCGCTGACGAGTTCTGTTCATTAAAGAAAGTTGATTTAATACAAAAAGTAGTTCCGTCAGCGTTAACGTGATAATAACATGTTAACGCCGCGTTTGCCATGTTATGATCTGAGCATATTGTTTTATGCTAAATGCAGTACCTGTGAGGGTTTCTGGACAATATTTGTCATTGTTTTGTGTTGTTAACTGATTTCCAATAATAAATATATACATACATTTACATAAAGCAGCATATTTGTCCACTCCCATGTTGATAAGAGGATTAAATAGTTGACTAATCTCCCTTTAAGGTTCATTTAGAACGGATTAAAGATGTGATTAATCGTGATTAAATATTTTAATCCATAATTACGAGTAGCCGAAGAAAAACGTTCACGTCAGACTCGACTTGTAATTCAGACTCAGAGATATTTTCTGACAGCGATGAACAGAACCAGACCTGAGTGTCACTGGTGGGACCTGGACTGGAAACCGGTGGAGTTCTCTATGTGAGGTCTGGAACTAGACTCCTGAACCAGAACCACAGAGGAGCTGAGGACTGATGTGAGGTCTGGAACTAGACTCCTGAACCAGAACCACAGAGGAGCTGAGGACTGATGTGAGGTCTGGAACTAGACTCCTGAACCAGAACCACAGAGGAGCTGAGGAGGACAGACTGGAGGTTAAACGATGCTGCAGGGACTGAAGGAGGGACTGACTGGTGAAGCACCTCTGAGGACCGGAGGAGGAGGAGGTGTAGTCCAGTTAGAGATCTGCAGTGGGCCCAGTGCTCCTCCTGGTGGGACTCCTTCTCATTTCAGCAGAGCCTTGTAGAGTGTGAGGGAGCGGGAGGTGGAGCGCTCCTGCTCCAGACAGAAGATGAAGTCCCTGAGGTTAACTCGTGTGATCCGCTGACGGAGCTGCTGGCGAGACGACGCCGGTGAGGTGGAGCCCGCCGCCGAGCCCGACGCCACCTGAGGGAGGAGACGGAGGAGCGTTAGCTAAGGAGGACGCAACCTGCCGCAATCAATCAATCAATCAATATGTCATTAAATACGTCATTAAACGTAGCAAAAATAATATAAAAAATAAATGTGGTCATTAATTATTGATAAAATGTGACAATTTTTTTTTATTTGATCCTTTATTGATTTATCTTTGTATTAATTCTCTTATTTATTTACTCTTGTGTTAAATTTCCCCTTTTATCTATTTATGTATTTATTTCTATTAATATTAAAAAGTATTTATTAATCTTCACACCTCAGGAGGTAAAAAGGTAAAGCAGCTTATTGATGACAATGATGACGGACATGAAGAGCTGAAGTCATGATTAGAGGTCGACCGATATGGGTTTTTTATGGCCGATGCCGATGCCGATTTTTTACAGAATCAGGACAGCCGATGGCCGATATATGATGCCGATTTTTTTTTGCCGATATGTTTGGCTGGTTTTCTTTTTTTCCTCCATCTGATAAAATATAACAGCTTAATAATAACAAATAATACACAAAATGTCTTAACTTAAGTAAACATTTATTGAACAACATTATGGTCTGTCTCTCCAGTCTGCACTTTGTGTCTGCACTGCAGTGCATATTTTATTTTGTGCATGATGGTTAATAGCAGTAATAGTACAGAGCTCAAAACCTTTTAAGCACCTTTCCAAAACTGTCCTAAAGCATGTTTTTTATTTATGTTTGTTGACAGACACTGTTACAAGCTATATGGCCATAATCTAAGTGATCAAAACATAATAATAACTTTGTTCACTCGTATTACAGCCTGCTGCTCATATCTGCTGCGGACTACACACAGGCCAGTGACGTCATAGACGCTATGTAGGACCCGTAGACCGTAGAGATGTTTCATGAGGAAGTGAACTTTTTGCTAAATGTTTCGACAAATTGCTCGTGTTTCCGCCATCACACACAAACTTGCACTTATGACAAGCGTTGTCAGCATCAACTCTAGTAAAGTGTAATCACGCTTTATAAGTTTAGTTTCCTCCGCCATAGTTACTAAGAGCAGAAGCTCTGTGTGTGTGTGTGTGTGTGTGTGTGTGTGTGTGTGTGTCTGCGCTGCAGCAGCGTGTCTGTGAGAGCTGCTCCGCTCCGCACGCAGCTAACGTCACCGACGGAGAGAAATTCTCCGTTACCAAAAACAGAATTGATAACGTCGGAGCATTTCATATCTAACCAATTAAATATATAGGGCTTTGAAAGAGAATAATTTAAGCCTACCGGTTTCTCCCGGCAGAATGACAATTTGATTGACACAAGGGGCGGAGTCACACGTGTTCCACAGCAACAACAACACTGGGCTGCCCGCAGATGTGCCTGCTTGATAATCGGCCTAATATGCTCAGGCATCGGCCGATGCCGATTATGAAAAAATGTCAAATAATCGGCCCGATTAATCGGCCGACCGATAAATCGGTCGACCTCTAGTCATGATGTGTGTGTGTGGAGCTGCATCACATTAACACACATTAACCACCGCTTCTTCTTCTTCTGTGGTGCTTTAATGTTGTAGATATCAGACTGTATTTGGTGATTTTCTGCTTTTCTGTCACAACTTGTTTCTGCCTCCAAGTGGACCAAAATATCACTTACAGAAGGAAGAACGCAAAGACTGAGCTGCTTTATATCATTATTATTATCATTATTATTATTATTATTATTATCATTATTATTAGGGTATGTTGCTGTGACAGACAGAGAGGCTCACAGTGAAGTCCAGGCCAACACATAGCTCACATATGTGTCACAGAGTGCATTGCCCCCTGTCAGAGGATGAAGCGACCCCCCCCCCAAAATGTTGGATTTCTCTGCAGGCTCCCCCCCCCATCATCACTGTGCTGCCTTTGTCTGAGACTGCTGGGGGGGGGGGGGTGAGCCTCAGGCAGGATGTGTGGTGAGGGGAGAGCATGTGGGTGAGGGAGGGGCGAGCACGAGGCAGCATGACCCCCCCCAGGCCTCCCCCCCCCCCCCCAGCAGCCCCGAGCTCATTTCTACAGAACTGAAATCTATGGCTGCCCTGGGGGGGGGAGGCCTGGGGGGGGGGGGAGGCCTGGGGGGGGGGGGCCTCCAGGCAGACCCTGACCCCCTTCACTCAACTCTGCTCACATTCACTGGATTAGAGACACTCACTCTTTTTAGTGGGAGCGCCACATTTTTACACTTTTCTACAAACAGCAGCAGCGTGACGGAGCTGAGCGCAGCACGTTACTGCAGCGCGTTACCGTAGAACGCTACCGCAGCTCGTTACCGCAGCGCGTTACCGCAGCGCGTTACCGCAGCACGTTACCGCAGCTCGTTACCGCAGCTCGTTACCGCAGCTCGTTACCGCAGCGCGTTACCGCAGCTCGTTACCGCAGCGCGTTACCGCAGCTCGTTACCGCAGCGCGTTACCGCAGCGCGTTACCGCAGCGCGTTACCGCAGCGCGTTACCGCAGCTCGTTACCGCAGCGCGTTACCGCAGCGCGTTACCGCAGCGCGTTACCGCAGCGCGTTACCGCAGCGCGTTACCTCAGCTCGTTACCGCAGCTCGTTACCGCAGCGCGTTACCGCAGCATGTTATATATATATAATATAATATATATATATATATTATATTATACTATATATATATATATTATAATATAATATATATATATTATACTATATATATATATTATATTATATTATACTATATATATATATATATATATATATATATATATATATTATAATATAATATATATATTTATATATTATACTATATATATATATATATATATATTATATTATACTATATATATATATATATATTATATTATTTTATACTAAATATATATATATATATATATATTATACTATATATATATATATTATATTATATTATACTAAATATATATATATATATATATTATACTATATATATATATATTATATTATATTATACTAAATATATATATATATATATATATATTATACTATATATATATATATATATATATAATAATATAATATATATATATATTATACTATATATATATCTATATTATGTTATACTATATATGTATTTCTACTGAAGTGTGCTGTGTTACAGGATCTAGATCAGCTGGGATTCATCACGTATTAACTGCTCTGATGTTTTATTTCAGTCTGATGAAAACTAACACAGACGCTGTGATGAGTCACATGACGTCCCTCCGTCCTCTCGACTCCACGCCGTTATTAGACGTCTTACCTCTGTGCCGGACGAGGAGCTTCCCGGCGAGTCCATCTTACGTTTCTTGCGTGGCCCGATGGCGGCGAGGGCCGTGAGGTTGGCGTCTCGTTGTCTCATCTGAGCCAACTCTTGCTGCTGCATCTGTGGACGGAGACACAGCACGGAGACGGATCAATAACTGGAAACATCGATTTATCAGTCAACGCCATAACAACAACAACATGTTTTAATTTAACAAAATAGTCAGAT
>CAKAOJ020000332.1:20000-22500 GCA_916701645.2 Sebastolobus alascanus
AGATACTGATAGTCATTATAATGACTTTGTGTCTCATTATAATGACTTCGTATCTCATTATAATTACTTCGTATCTCATTATAATGACTTAGTATCTCATTATAATGACTTGGTATCTCAATATAATGACCTAGTATCTCTATATAATGACTTAGTATCTCAAAATAATGACTTAGTATCTCAATATAATGACTTAGTATCTCAAAATAATGACTTAGTATCTCATTATAATGACTTAGTATCTCATATAATGACTTTGTATCTCATTATAATGACTTCGTATCTCATTATAATGACTTAAAATCTCAAAATAATGACTTAGTATCTCAAAATAATGACTTAGTATCTCAATATAATGACTTAGTATCTCAAAATAATGACTTAGTATCTCAATATAATGACTCAGTATCTCAAAATAATGACTTAGTATCTCAATATAATGACTCAGTTTCTCAATATAATGACTTAGTATCTCATTATAATGACTTAGTATCTCAAAATAATGACTTAGTATCTCAAAATAATGACTTAGTATCTCAAAATAATGACTCAGTATCTCAATATGACTTAGTATCTCAAAATAATGACTTAGTATCTCATTATAATGACTTAGTATCTCATTATAATGACTTTGTATCTCATTATAATGACTTAGTATCTCATTATAATGACTTTGTATCTCATTATAATGACTTCGTATCTCATTATAATGACTTAGTATCTCATTATAATGACTTAGTATCTCAAAATAATGACTTAGTATCTCAAAATAATGACTTATTATCTCAATATGACTCAGTATCTCAAAATAATGACTTAGTATCTCAATATAATGACTTAGTATCTCAATATAATGACTCAGTATCTCAATATGACTTAGTATCTCAAAATAATGACTTAGTATCTCATTATAATGACTTAGTATCTCAAAATAATGACTTAGTATCTCAAAATAATGACTTATTATCTCAATATGACTCAGTATCTCAAAATAATGACTTAGTATCTCAATATAATGACTCAGTATCTCAATATAATGACTTAGTATCTCATTATAATGACTTAGTATCTCATTATAATGACTTAGAATCTCAAAATAATGACGTAGTATCTCATTATAATGACTTAGTATCTCAAAATAATGACTTAGTATCTCAAAATAATGACTTAGTATCTCAATATAATGACTTAGTATCTCATTATAATGACTTAGCATTCTCCAGACTAATGACTTAGTATCTCAAAATAATGACTTTGATTCAATTTAAAATGACTCGTATCTCAAAAATAATGACTTAGCCACACCATCTCAATATAATGACTTAGTATCTCATTATAATGACTCGTATTCAATATAATGACTTAGTATCTCTTTTAAATGACTTCGTCATTTCAATTATAATGACTTAGTATCTCAGCTTAATGACGTAGATTCTCTAATTATGACTGTAGTATATTCAAATAATGACTTAGTATCTCATATAATGACACGTTATCTCCAATAATAATGTCTTAGTTATTCTTCATATATGACATAGTATCTCATTATAATGACTCAGTATCGCAATATAATGACTTGTATCTCATATTGACTTTGTATCGTCTTTATAATGGACTTTGTATCCTCATGATAATGACTTAGTATCTCATATCTATGACTTTTGTATCTCATTATAATGGGACTTCGTATCTCATTATAATGGCCTATATATCCATTAAGACTGAGTATCTCAATATATTGACTTAGTATCTCATTTATCTGACTTAGCTATCTCATCTATAATGACTGTAGTAGCTCAGTATTATATTGACTTTGTATTCTCACTATAATGACTCAGTCTCTTCAATAATGACTTAGTATCTCAATATAATGACTTAGTATCTCAATATCATGACCTAGTATCTCATTATAATGACTTAGTATCTCATTATAATGACTTAGTATCTCAATATAATGACTTAGTATCTCAAAATAATGACCTAATATCTCAAAATAATGACTTAGTATCTCAAAATAATGACTTAGTATCTCAAAATAATGACTTAGTATCTCAATATAATGACTTAGTATCTCATTATACTGACTTAGTATCTCATTATAATGACTTAGTATCTCATTATACTGACTTAGTATCTCATTATAATGACTTAGTATCTCATTATAATGACTTCGTATCGCATTATAATGACTTAGTATCTCATTATAATGACTTCGTATCGCATTATAATGACTTAGTATCTCATTATACTGACTTAGTATCTCATTATAATGACTTAGTATCTCATTATAATGACTTAGTATCTCATTATAATGACTTCGTATCGCATTATAATGACTTAGTATCTCATTATAATGACTTAGTATCTCAAAATAATGACTTAGTATCTCAAAATAATGACTTAGTATCTCAATATAATGACTCAGTATCTCAAAATAATGACTTAGTATCTCAATATAATGTATCTCATTATAATGACCTATATATCTCAATATAATGAC